>CAUYRT010089930.1:0-40007 GCA_963574885.1 Lepilemur ruficaudatus
CACCATGCCTGGCTAATTTTTTCTATGTGTTTTTAATTGGCCAATTAATTTCTTTCTATTATTAGTAGAGACGGGGTCTCGCTCTTGCTCAGGCTGGTTTGGAACTCCTGACCTTGAGCAATCCGCCCGCCTCGGCCTCCCAGAGTGCTAGGATTACAGGCGTGAGCCACCGCGCCCAGCCCCGATTTTTATCTTTAAACCATATTTGTACTCTACACCTTTTCTGTGTTTAGATACACAGATACTTAACTGTGCTACAGTTGCCCACAGTATTCAACACAGTAACACAGGTGTGTAGCCCGGGAGCGGGAGCGACAGGCGACACCATGCAGCCGAGGGGTGTGGCAGGTGCACCGTCTCGGTGTGTGTAAGGACACCCCATGACGTTCCCACGACGACAAAATCCCCTAACAGCTGATTTCTCAGAACACGTCCCTGTCGTGAAGGGGCGCGTGGCTGTAAAAGCATATTTAACAACTTGAAAAGATGCACAGCATCCTGATAGCACAGCGAACACTCCAGGGCAGTGGACGTTCAGGTAGACTCCGTAAATTAAAGCGGAATTTAGCTGTGTCCGCCGCACCTGACTTATTTTCAAAGGGAAGTAGATGCAGATGATCTGGTCTCTTCGATAAATCAGTGACACGGGGGAAGGGTGTTTTCAAGTGTTAAAAGAGACTTAAAAGATTAAGAAATTTGGGTGGATCCTGGTTCAACAAAAATAACAATGCATATTAAAAAAAACCCCAGGGACAGCTGAAACATTTGGAATATGGGCTGAGTATTAGCAACAGCTGGAAGCAGAGATGGTAAGATACCGGCCCTGTCGGAGATTCCCTGTGACGGGAGGTGCACAAGGGTGGTATTTTCTGCGCTCTGTACTTTTCTTTAAAAAAAAAAAAAATTCTCCCAAATTAAAAATGACTAAGAACATCGCATCCTGACATCGCCACCATCTCTCTGTTACCCGACCAGCAGCGGCCAGGACGGGTCAGTACACAAGAAGCCCTGCATTTCCCAAGATGCATCCGCTTGGTGCACGGGCAAGAATTCCCACGTCCACACGGCCCCCACATCCACTTGAGAAAGCCGGACTTCAGGTGGCTGTGACAGCACCCGGGGTCGGGGGCGGAAGCTGAGTAAGAACATTCCGGAAAGAGTTCCGTGAGCGTCTCCTGGGACTGTGTCGTTTTAGCAAAACTCCACCCAAACCTCGTCTGAAAGTCTGCACATCACGAACTTGTGGAGCAAGCTATCGTTTAGGAATCTGAGATATTCTAGAACTTTCTTCTCATTTTCTAAGAATGACTTGTACCAAGACCTTTCGCCCTGGTGCTAAAGCCTGGCTTTTGCTTAAACAAAGTCAGAAACAAACCGAGTGAAACGCAACAAAGCTACACAAACACGGCAACCGTGACGAATGGTTTAGCCTCAACGCCCACACTGCTAGCCTCGGCGCCTGAGCCTCCGCTGCAGAAGACATTCCTCATCCACGTTTAATTTCTGCGCGCAGACCCGGTCAAATCCTGCCATCGGCGGTGCAGAGGGCATCTGATTACCGACCCAAGCGTCCGAGACATTCTCGGTAGGCGCCTGATGGGGTTCCACGTCGGGGAGGCAGGAGCCCTCGCCAGGACGGCGTCTGCGCAGATCACAGGCACACAGGCTGAGTGTGACAACGTTTAACAGACTGAGCGTCATTGGGTCGATTTACTCAGATCTGCCACACACGGCCCAGCTAACTGTCCCTTCCCGGGCACTTTCGCGGGGCTTCTGCAACGCGCCTGTGCCCAGGACCGTGTCTGCACGCGCTCAGCTGCTCACTCCGGCGCTTTGGCCACCCCTGCAAGCTCTCGGAGAGAGGCAGGCACCACCACCGCCTCGTGCCGTCTTCCTGGGCGACTGTGCCTCACACTCAGCCGAGAGTGACTCAGACACGACCCGGCTCCCAGCGAGGAGGCGCGTGCTTTGGCCAGAGAGGCACAGAGCACGCGGGGAGGGCAGCCCCCGGGAGATGGGACCCAGCTGGGTCTACACGCAGCCCCCTCCCCGCCCCTGTCCTCTCCGTGCCCACCAAGTGACGCCCCCATCCTTCCGGCAGCGCAGGCTCTGAACCGGGTGCAGCCGCAGGAAAGACACGTGGCTGACTCCGTCACAGAGGGGGTCTCGGGAGATGTGGGAAGAGGCAGGCGTCAAAGGGAAGGCTGGAGAGCCCAGCTCGGACCGTAGGGCCACCCCGGACGTCCCATATGAGGGCCTGCTAGGAAGTCCCTGTTCCCCACCCTGGATCTCGCCACTGAGACGAATATACTCCAAATGCTAACTTTTCCCCTGCTTCACCCAGCATTTGAGAAGGACCCCACAGCTGTCCCTGTGGCTTGGGGTCTGGTCACCTTCCTCTGTTGCGACGGGGGTGTGCACTGGTCAGGGTTCTCTGGAGAAACAGAACAGACACACACATGAATGAAGAGATGGGTTTTGGGAAGTCAGTTCACACAACTACGGAGGCCCAAAGGTCACAGGATCTGCCGTCTGCGAGCTGGAGCCCAGGGACGCCGGGGGTGTGACTCTGACCCACTCTGAAGTCCTGAGACCCAGCGGAGCCAGCGGCGTAGCTGCCAGTCCGAGGCTGCAGGGCTGACGACTGCAGGTGGCATGTGGGGGCCACGGGGCCCAGGAGCAGGAGCTCTGAGGTCAGCGGGCAGGAGGGGTGGACGTTCCCGCTCCGGAAGAGAGAAATGCGCCCCCCTCCACCTTCCCCACGGAGGCGGACGCCCACCCACGGGGGGTGCAGGCGGGTCTCCCTTCCTCAGTCTGTAATTCCAGTGCTGATTCTTCCAGAAACACCCTCCCGGCACACTCAGAAATAACGCTCACCAGCTCCCCTGAGCCCAGCCAAGTGGACACGCAGAACTGCCATCTCAGGGAGACCTAAAAGAAAGGCCCTGCTATTATTTTTTTCCTCCAGTTCTGGGTCCGTCACCAACTCAGCTTCCTCTGCCCACCCCCGCCCCCAGCTCTCCTTCCGCTGGCTCCCGCTGTTTCCAGGGGTCACGGCTGGACTCGGAGCGGAAGGTCTACGCCATTTTGCGTGGACCCAAAGCCTGATAGTTTTTTATAAACCTCTCCATGCTCGCATAATACTTCATAGATTTTTTTTTTTTGACAATTAACACCTGTCTCTTTGATAAGCAAAAACAAAAGGGCAAGAACAAGGTAACGTGTCCTAGACGTCTACACGATTTTGTGACTCATGAAAGATAATTTTCCTCCTTTAAATTCAGCATCAACCCCCCTCTGCACCATGACCCGTTCGATGGGTCAGGATCGTGCGTCCGTCAGAGACGTCTGCTGTCCAGGGAGCCCCAGGCCACCGGCTGAGCGTGCCGGCTTCCGACGCTCTTGCGCGACGATCCCCTGGGAGACGGTTTCCAGTCAAGAGCCGCGGGGAGCCGGCTGGCCCAGCACCTCGTTTCACAGCAGAGGACGGGAAAGGCCAGAGGGGCAAGCATCGCGCCCCCGTCAGGCAGCCCAAGGGGCCGAGCCTGAACTCAGCCTCGGGCCACCGAGTCGGAGCTCCTGCCACCCGCGGCCCCAGCTGCCATGGAGGTTCTGCTCAGCACGGCGGGACCCACGACCCTTAGGGCTCCGAGCCACATGGCCTCCTGTCATGCCACAGCTCTCTGTCCTGGCTCCCCCCGGGTCCTGGTTTTAAGGAAACATTCAGCGCTGGGCTCCCACGGAGATGCCTTCTGCTCTCAGGTTCCCGGTGACATTCCTCCCTGGGTCCCCCGGGCTGCAGCCTGTGACAGACAGCACATGGCAGGACGCTCCTCGGCCAGAGCACGGAGGACCCGGGGCTGCTTTCCGCACCATCAGTGCTGCCTTCTGGTCCTCGCTGGGGACGCTGGCGCCGGCCCCAGCCTGCGCTGCAGGCATAAATCGCAGATATTAACCGCACTGGCAGCCGCGGCGTCCCCTGTGGAGAGGATTTACTGCCGTGGCGTGGGCCGTGCAAGTTCAGGTTTACTCAGCCTTGATTTAGAAGGCCCTGCGCCTCTCACCGCGGCCCATCCCTCGCTCCCGGCCCTGGCACACGGACGCCGCCCGGGCCCGTGTCCTCGTCCGAAACGCCCTTAACTGTGCATTTTTCAAACAGCGCAGGCCTGGCCAGCAGGACACGCGTCCACCCTCGGCCTGCCAAGGGGCTGCTCAAAGGCTGCAGTGGAGAAAGCTCTGGGCTGCACAGGGCACCGCCCAGAGACGCCTCCCGGCCCGAGGAAGGCGCCTGGCAGTAGGACTGATTGCTGCAGGTTTGGTACCCGAGACGGTACCATGACCCTCTGGGATGCCGTCTCCCGGACAGTTCCAGGAATCGTGAGCTCCTGCCCCGCAGAGGCCGTAGGACGTGCCGCGGGCTGGACAGCACCCGCGTGGCCCAGAGAGCGTGGCCAGGGCAGGTGGCACACGGCACGGCTGGGAGCAGCATGCGGTCATGTCTCTGGGCCAGAGCAGAGGCCTCTGCTTGGGATGGCCGAGGGTCGGCCCCGACCGGAGAACACACGGGCACCCGCTGGGACCGTCAGCCTCACCTTCCACAGGTGGGCACAGCCTGGCAGGTCGCAGGCGCAAGATGCCCCGCTGTGTGCAGACCCCCAGCCGGGAGAGGTCTGACCTCGGGCCCGGGCGGGACGTCCCCCAGGTCACCCCTGGGCCCGAGCTGGCGGTCAGGGGAGGCACATGGTGGGGAAACCGTGTTCCTTAAAGCACTTTTGGAGACGACTTGTCCACACGACGGTGAAGACGGCGACGGGAGGAAGCTGGAGGAAGCAGAGTGAACGTGAGAGCCGGCGAGGCTGGCCAGGCGCAGCGCTGTGTTCTGCATGACTCCGGCGGCACCTGCGTCCCCGCGGCTCCGCGACGCAGACCCGGCGCCCCCTTCCAGGTGCAGCAAGGCCCAGCCCACGGGTCTGAGCTGGGGCCCGTCACTAGCGGCATGACGCATCCTGATGGATAGAAACGCCCCCTTCCTCCCCGCGCCCAGGTCCAGCACTCACCTCTCACCACCTGCTGATCGCGACGCTCTCACGGGCGGTCCTCGTGATTTCCGCCCGCGCCACAGCCAGACGCCAGGCACGCCAAGAAAAGGTGACTCAAGCCCTCTCTCCCTCGCCCGTCTCTGCTGTAAATTCCTGGCTCCCGGCAGGCGAGGGCGGCTGCATGACACCTCTGAGCAGCAAGGGCAGGTGGCCGTCCCCAGGACAGCTCCTCTGTCGGATCCGGGGCAAACGACGCCACTTAGGGACGGACGGCTCACAGCGGTGGGGGCTGTGCAGGAAGCGGCCTCCGTGGGAGGCTGCGACCACCGGCGGGAAGGCCAGCGGTGGCTACTACGCCCCGGCCCCTCTCCAGTCTCCTGCCAGGGCCTCCGCTGGCCACACTCGCCTGGGAGCCAGAGGCCAAGGGTGCCCGAGAGATGGTGTGCGGAGCGGTCAGCCTCCCAGGGCAGAGGGCAGAGCAGAAGGGAGCAGGGGCGGCAGCCAGGAGGCAAACAGAAAACGCCCAGCACAGAACTCTTCCTTTCCTCAACAGAAAGACAAAGCCTCACCAAGAGAATGCCCCACAGCCCTCACCCGCTCCTCTCCCCTTCTTCCTGCCTGGGATGCAAATGCAATGGCAGGAGGTACAGCAGCCATTGTATGACCCTGAGAACAGCAGAACTAGAAGGAGGCTGGGTCCTCTGAACCCTCGCACCACCCCAGGATGGTGACCTCTGGGTCACTGCTTGAGCAAAGCAACCCCTATCCCTGTACGGCAGTGGTAAGAGGCTGCACTGCAGCTGCATGCTGCCTGTCCGATGCACCGGTCTGGTCCACACTTTGTTTCTGTGATGCCTTAGACCCGGCAGCACAGATCCATGTGTACTATCTGGTCAGAAGCAAAAGACATCAATGCCACTGCTCCCATTCCTGAGACAGGACAATAAAGACACAGATAAGTGAGTCACGGCTGAGGGACAGCGTGAGTGAGCAGTGTCCCCAGGAATCAAGGAACATCAGAAGATCACTAAGCGCCCCTGCCTCTCTCGCGGTACGGAGGTATGAACTAAATGAACAATGGAAGCAAACGGACAAAATACTCTAAACCCTGACAACGCAATATTTCTTATACACTAAAGTGGCAAAAAAATAAAAGAGTGATAACACCCGGTGCTGGGGAGCACATAAAGAACAGGACACTCGTATACAGCTGCGGGGGTGTCCGGTCCTAGGGTCTTTGGAAAAGCATCCTTTAAAAGACTAGTCACATATTTTGACTTAGAGGTTCCTAGAAATGGATTCCATAAAATAAAAACCGTAAACGTATACGCACAAGGATCTTTAGTACAGCACCGTGGAGGGAAAGGAAAAAAGGGAGAACCGGGATGTGTTACTAGGAACGTCTACTGGTCACGGTTGAACAAAACCGTGGTGTATCCGTACCGCACGGACCGCTGCAGAACACTTCGAAATGATGAATTGGAACTCTACATATTGACACGGAAAATGTCAATGACATACTTTTAAGTGAGTAAAACAAGTTGTCAAAATATATGTAGGTATATATAGTAAATTCCCATTTTTAATAAAGCAACAAAACCCCCGAAAGGCCTCAGTGTGGGCATGCAGGTTTTTGTGTTTGATTACGTATCAGGAGGTGGGTGTGGAGGGACACACGTGGTTCACTTGGGTATGGAGCGTGGCACTGTATAAGAACTATGAGAGAGAGGTCGGGCGTGGTGGCTCGCACCTGTAATCCTACCACTCTGGGAGGCCGAGGCGGGAGGATCACTTGAGCTCAGGAGTTAGAGACCAGACTGAGCAAGAGTGAGACCCCATCTCAACTACAACTAGAAAGAAATTAATTGGCCAACTAAAAATATATAGAAAACTTAGCTGGGCATGGTGGCACATGCCTGTAGTCCCAGCTACTCGGGAGGCTGAGGCAGGAGGATCACTTGAGCCCAGGAGTTTGAGCTTGCTGTGAGCTAGGCTGGCTCCACGGCACTCACTCTAGCCCGAGCAACAGAGTGGACTCTGTCTCAAAAAAAAACCCAAAAAACTGCAATGAGATACCTCTACATACTCATGAGAATGTCTAAAATAAAAATACTGTGCACATCAAGTGTTGGTGAGGATGTGAAACAGGTAGAACTTTCATACTACTAATGGAAATACAGATTGGTACAACTTTGGGAAACTATTTGATACTTCCATAAAAGTTAAACATAAACCTAACATATGACCCAGTCAAACACTCATTCCCAGGCATTTACCCAAAAGACATGAACACATATGTCTACGTAAAGACTTTCATGAGCATGTTCATAGCAGCTATATTTGTAATAGCCAAAAACTGGAGACAACCCAAATGTCTGTCAACCGGTAAGTAGACAAACAAATTAGGGCATATCCATATAGGATAATACTACATAGAAGCTATACGTTTATTTATATATAGTAAATAATATGGATGAATCTCAAAAACATTATCCTAGATGAAAGAAGGCAGATGCAAAAGAGTATGGTATATGGTATGACTCCATTAGCACACGCCAACTGATCCACAGTGATAGAAAGTCTATCAGTGACTATCTAGGGACAGGCATAGAGAAAGGGAAGGATTAGCAAGGGTGATGAGGAAACTTGTGAAGGTAATGGAAGTGTTTGTTATCTTTATTGTGGTGGGTGACAGTGTCATTGATCTACAAATAAGTCAAGACGACAGGTCAATTAAGGCCAAAATATTTAGAGCACATGTAAGTGACAAAATACTATTTTTTTAAATTTATAGAACTTATTTACATTAATAAGAAAATGGCATACCTACCAAGAAATAAATGTGCAAGGAATATCTGTTAATAGACTGTTTAACAAAGAAGGCAGGAAAGAAGGGAGAGAGGGAGGGGAGGGAAGATAGGATGAAAAACAGCCAGTAAGTATATACTAATCAAAATACAATCCACTTTTCCCCATACCTCCGTAATGGCAATGACATGGTTAAAGAGGTAATGAATGTGTGATGAAAAGATAAATTGCTGGCAACCTGTTGGATTTAAATTTTAAATTTAAAGTTTACATACACTTTGACTCAAAAATTACAAATTAATATATTTATGTAAGAATATTCATTGTAGAATTATGAAAGGAAAAAATACTAAAAACAAAATATTCTAAATGTCTATCTACAGGAATTGACTAAATTATGATACAACACACAAAATGTTATGTAGTTTTTTGAAAATGAATGCACTAACATAATATCTCTAGATATATGAAAAAGACAGGGTATAGAACAGTATGTGGTATAACTGTTTCCTTATTAAATTTTTCCTTAAAAGACACATACACACTGGGGATATTGTTATGCATAATTTTTTCTGATAGAAAATGCACCAGCTGTTAGACAGTGTTAAGGGATTATCTTTTGGGAGAAGGATTGGGTTAAGAAGGAAAGATTTTTTTTTTTCATTTTATGTCTTTCAGTGTTATTTGAATTTTACCATAAAAATGCTTTACTCTTTTGTGTGTCAAAAGAAATTATTTCAAGAGCAAGATGTTGTTTCTTATTTTTTTTCTGAAGTTTTACATCAAAAACAATACATTTTAAAGGATAGCTGCATTAATGAACTAATAAATTTTGCAATGGCAGGGATTTAGATTTGTAGATAAGGAAGGTGAAGTTAATTGCCTTTCCTAAGTAATGTTGGTGAGACATCTAGGACTCAAACCTTTCAGTCACTACACATTCCCTCCAAATTGCCAATATACCATGATTATTAGCTTAGCACGCATACCTCATCTGGAGGATGGCATCCCAAGCCAGAGGGTGTCCCTGAGCATGTGCCAAAGTTAAGCATTTAACAGGCCACTCTAACATTCTCTTAGGTTGGCTTCTTCAGGAGAATGAGGCAAAACTCAGAAATCCCATGATCTTTTGGCCACTGCCCGAAAGGGTTGCACATAATTAACCTACTTCCAAGTGGTTAATAGTCTCATTGAAGAATGGTGCTAGGTTGAGGGTGCAGCACCAATCCCTGTTTCTGGCAGATGGAATGCTGAACACTGGTAAAATCTAGATCCACCTTAGCGAGGCGAAGCCCATGCTTCTGTGTCCATGAATAATCCTTATCCCTGTCAGCATGGCCACTCTGTTCCTGACTACATGTGGCAACACTGGAATGGCCAGGGACAGAGAATGGTCAACATCTATAGACTGAGTTATACTATCCAGCATTTAATGCTTCCTCATGGTGAACTGTCTCTGATATAAGACACAAAGATCTGCACATTTTGTACCCTCTTGCATTGGGCCATCTTCATGCTCTTCCACAGATTTCTTTTCCTCAGATCATCTAGTCTTCTTCCCTCCAATCCCCAGACTAAGGAGCTAGGCCATTCCCCACTGCTTCTGGGGCCATGTAAATCTCTACATTAGGAAATTTCTTCATCTATACAAACAGAATGGCCAAATGTTACTTTTACCCAGTGGGATGATTTCCTTTCACAACACCTCTAGTGCTACCCCTGAGTAGGGGAGCAGTGCAGTCGTAGTCCACTTTAAGCAGTACAAACCATATTGAGAAAACTCATCTGTGACCCAAGCCCAAGATTTTTCTCCTCTGTCAGTTGATTCCAGGAAGATCTCCATTATGAGTGGTGAGACGAGGGAGACATATGTGCGTGGGAGTTTACGCTAAAGACCCATGCAATTCACTGTGCCTACTGGACCTGTTTGGCCCAATTCCAAATTTAGTGTGTCCATCTCACAGTTGGTTGCTGCACAACTTTATGGTTAAATAGAACCAATAATGTCTAACTCACGAGAGAAGCTGTAGTTAGTAGTCACTTGTCCCATGATCAGGTATTCGGTTTCACTGGAGCCTACTGGTCTACTAGTCACTCTATTTCAAATAGAAAGTAGTTCCCCACCACAGAAGCTATGATTTGATTATCATCATTCAAGATTTTCAGGCTTATCTTCTCCATTCGCTGTCACAGGGTCCCATTATTTTCTTATTAGGACCCAGGGGAGGCTGTGCATTAAGTCTCTTTTTTACCTCTGCCATTCTTACAAGTATATCCTCAACTTGGTTTTCAGCCCAAAATACCTTAAGCAACCATGGTTTCTTGAATACTGCCATGGAGGAACTCTATCAAATCAAGGCCAGCTCTGAAAGCCAATTAGCTGATCTAAATCCATCCTTTCTTTTTTCAAGACTTCCAGAGCAGTTAAACAAAAGCCAGACTACTCCACAATCCATAGACTTACCATTATCCTCATACTATTAAAGTGCCACAGTTACCATACAACCCAACACTTTACCTTCTATGTGCCCCTCATCCTAACCCACCACTAGGAGAGTCTCAGTAGCTGTGATGCTCCTTCCTGTGTTGACCAGGTGACCTAGTCTCAGAAGCCCATGGTCTCTTTTTATGGCCACTCCTGGCACCAACTATCCGAGTTCCCTTGAAAACAGATCCTGAGACAAAGGATCACATGCAGGTAGCTTATTTGGGAACCACGAGGATAAAGAGTGAAGGGCAAGGAAGTAAAACAGGAAAACAAGGAAAAGTCAATATAAGGATGTGTTATTCAGTTGGCCACCACACCCTTCAGGACACTCTGAAGTGTCTTATGGATGTGGCTTAAAACTGTTTGTCCAAAAAATTAATATGGAAGGCATTTATCCATGACTGCAGTCCCATATTGGTCAAGAATATTCTGAGGTGAGTCAACTCATAATCCCAGCTTGTACAGATATAAGAACCAAGTAAGTTTCATGGGTTCTCCATGTCTGAGACATCAGAGAAACCCCCAAACAGGAAGCAAAGGTTATCCGCAGAGAATTTGCCCAGAAGTACGGATAAGAAACAGAATTAAAAGGATCAAAAGTGGACATAGAGATATCTGATATTTCATTTGATACTCACAGCAAACCTATGTGTTAGATGCTCTCATTATCCCCACCTTACAAGTGAAGAAGCAGATACAAGGAGAGACATTTAACCCAGGTTAAGTGTAATGAGTAGAGCCAAGATTTGAAAGCAAGTCAATTTGACCGGCCTCTTAACTACCACTCTACACTGTTTTTCCAGCATGATCAGGTTCCAAATAGATAAGAGCATAAGCAAAACATGTCAGTTATAAAATATCTTTCCATGACAGCAGAAACAGTTGCTATCCTATCCCCAAAACAGAAGATATAAATAATTTTGCTTTATTCTTAGCAGGTTACCAGAGTCCTCACAAGTGAAGTATCTCAACCACCGTGTCCTGCAACCATTCTCTGTTCACTAAGGCAACCAGAGGTAACTGACAGGGCTTCTGCAAAAGCTGCTCTAATACTGAGAAAACTCATACACTTCCTGTCACGTTTTGTTCTGCCTATGTTTCATGTGAGGAACATTGAAAGGGCATTGGAATTCTACAACCTACAGCATTAATTACTGCTAATGGGCCTGACAGATCCAATAGAAAGAGCAAAACAAACAAGAAATTGCTCAATTATAATTCCATTTCCTAGAAAGAAATGTTCTTATTGGATACAAGTAACTTTGTTACTTTTGGTAAGAGTTCTATAAAATACCTGATTACTATTGACGAATAGACTGCAGCCCAGTGGGTGTTCCTTCTCATTTCCTTGACAGGTTCAGCAGGAGGCAATGCAGCATCATTGCTTTCTCATCACTGAATAATAAAGCAATACGATCAGATGCTCAGGATACTCTGAAGCAGTCCCTATGGTTAGTTGAAATTTTCCCATAAGTACTACCCAAAAAGGTTTAAGAATTCTCTCCTTTGGGCAGAGATTCTCTAAAATATCTGGCATAATACAATGGCATTAGGAAGGCAAAGGAAGGGTCCTTAGGTGGCCTTTTTATATTCTCCTTTACAGAATGGGATGGCTTGACTTTTGAGAACCCACTGGATGGGTGAAATTACACAATATACAAGGCAGCCTTGTTTGCAGAGATAATGCAAGAGGCAGGATGTGACGAAAGTAACATGAGAAGATCAACAGCCCCTGAATTGCCCTGTGCATTTCAAGTTTATTCCAGCTCTGGCGGGTCACCAGGTCCAGTTCCTCCCTTTTGCTTGTTCTGCACCTACCAATGTGTGTTAACAATCATGTGAACTTACTCATTGTAGTCTAAAATCATATTGCAATTCCTGGAGTGACTGATGCCCACATGGAGAAGCCTATAGGGTTTGATCTGATCCAGAAACCTATAGAAATGAACAGAGAACATGTAAACATTAAGAAGGACATGTAAAGGTAGAAATGAACATGTAAAGGTTGCCACTGACCTTCTAGTCTCCCTTAATAAATTATATACTTTAAATGTTAGAGATTAATGTGAAATTACAGATAACCTAGCCCGGCATTTCCCTAATGGTCTTCCTTCATGATTCTTGCCATATATACATCCCATCAGTGCTATTATTTACTAAACTTTTTTATTTCTCACTTTTTTAGTTAGCATTAACAGCCAGAAAGCTATGTGCTTTATATATGAATATTTATTCTAATATGCATTGAAATAAATGCATAATAATTATTAATTACATGTTGCATATACCACCTAAAACCATCTTAACTGCCATCATTGGATATATATATATCTCACCTTAGAAAATACTAAGAAAATAAATGCTCCTCAAACATCCCTTTTTAGATGGAGAAACTGATGAAATAAGTAGATTTCCAAGTGCCACTAATCTAGTCGGTGGCACGGCTGTGACTCACACTCAATTCTCTGGACTTGCAGTGCAGGCTGCTTCCTTTGCATCATGCTGACTCAACAGCATGAGGGAAGGGCATGATAAATGGGGCAACATTAAAAACTTATTGCACTTTTTGGCTTCATGTAGTGATTAAGGGCTACACAGATGTCTAAGCAAAAACAAAGCAACTCCATTGTGCTCCCCCACAAAAAATTTCTCCTTCTTCATGCTTAATGATTTTACCAGATATTTTTCTCCTGTCCTGAGGTTTTTATCCTTCATCTTCACCCTCATCAGTGTTATCATTCATTCTATCTCTGCCAGTGGTACAGATCTCTTCAAAAGTTGGGGTAAAGTCCAAGATGTTGTACTTTGTCTGGAAATAATCATCTCTGTACCTAGAATTGATAAAGTGCTTTACAATTTTTTCAAAGCCCTTTCCCAGGCTTTATCATTTTCAGTCCTCACAACACCCCTGTAAAGTACATACTTCAGCTACCAAGAGTGTTTCTTCAGGGTTGCATGCTGTGATCAAAAAGTGAATCTGCCCTAATAAAGAGGAAGAGAGAAGGAATAAAAACTTACTAAAGAGTTACCAAAAAATATCATAATACATTTGTTAATCTACCCCCCCTTGACTATACATTTGTGTCGTTAGCATGAGTGATGTCAGTGTAGTGATGCCATGCTAAGAAATAAACTCTGCTTCAGTAAAATGTTCCATTTTATCCATTATCTTAAATGATGGGCCTGTGAAAGCTATCAGTGAAGTCACTTCAACATTACCGCCTTCAATGCATGGAATAAAAAGTGACATCCTCTTGATTAGAATTAATTTCTTTGCTGTGAAAGAACATTTAATATCCATCTCCCTAATGATTCTAAAGTCCTTGGAATAATAGATAATGCAGTGAAGGTAAGAAAAAAAAAAAGAAAAGAAAAAAAAAACAAGGCTCTCAGGAGGGGACAAGGCTTTTTCCAGCTAGATTAAGGGTAGCTCTGGAGAAAAACAACTCCTAAACACATACCAGACAGACAGACAGACAGACAATGTTGGTGGCCAAAGGCACCATCTTCAGTAATCTGATCATTATTAATGGTGTCAGCCCAGTATATGGGCTACAATGAGCTAGTGTGTACAGGCCACACACTCACCCCAAGCCCCACTGGATGGCCGCCTTTGAGTAAATCTCTCTAAAAAATTACGTTTGAAAGTTTACCAACTCTTAAAGTCACCAGTAAATTACAACTGCAATGGGCCATGTGAAAGTTTAATGACCTTGAGAGTTAATGTACCTCTCTAACCATCACCTTAATCACACAGAATGGCTCACTCACCTTAACCTGACCTATCTTTTGCCTGTTAATCTGTCCTACCACAAACTACAGTTTTTAGAAAAGATTCTTTATGACTCTCAATGATAATGTAAGAATATACAGTAAATTCGTTGCCACCACATATGAGTTCACAACATACACACATGCACAATCTGTGACTTGACTTCCTTTTCCCAAGTTAGTGTGCCTACCCATTTAGGACTACCATAAGTAAAATATAGGAACAAAAATCTACTGGGAAATGCCCCTTCCCAAACCACAAACTGAAGGGAGAAAAAAAAGTTTTAACACATGACAATAAAGGAATGTTCATATTATTAGTATATAAAGAGATCTTCAAATGAATAAGAATAAAGCAAACATCCTGTAGGAAAGATTTGGGCAGATGGTAGAACCAGATAGTGCCCCAAATAAGATGTGTAAATAAAGATGTACAGATAAACATGTGAAAAGCAGTCAATATTTTAAATAATCAAAAATGCAGATTTAAAAATGAAATGACATTTTTTGTCTATTAATTGGAGAGGAATTTTTTAAAATAAGAATTTTTAGTGTTGGCTAAAGAATGAGGAAATAGAAATACTCATAACTGGTTTTTAGGAATGAAAATTGGTATGACCCTTCTAGAAAGCAACTGGACAATATATGTAAGAATCATTATAATGAACAACTCAGTTGTTCTAATCCCTCCACTCTTAAAAAGTATCCTGAGAAAGTAGCAGAGATTGTACAATGCTTTCTATCAAAGATTATTCAAATTATAGGAATTATTTATTGTGCTGTAAATTTGAAAGCAATCTAAATGTCTATAATTAATGAATTGATTAAATAAGTCATATTATATCAATATAGAATGCTATGAAGCATTTAAAATGGTAGTACAGAAGTATATTTATTAACACGTAAAACACATAAACATTGAAGAAAAATCAGAATTTTGCATATACACACATTGTAATATAAATATCTACCAAATATATGTCTCACATATATTTCTTACATACATAAGAAATAATTTAAAATGCAAGACAATTCCAAATTTCTACAATGAACATGTATAATTTTCATAATCAGATTCAAGATATGTATGGCATATCATCTCTCAAAGAGTATCAACACCCCAGATACACATCCATAATGTCATCAATTTTACACACCACCTTTGCAATTTCTAAAATGTTTTTTATGGGAATGGTAGGCAAATTATTGCACTTATATGTTAGGTTGTTATAATTTTTCTCTATTTGTATAAAGGGTCCCCCTCATGCTAATGATGGGCACTATTAGATGGCAGGTCAGCCCACAAATGTTAGCTTGACCCACAGAAGCCAAGTGCCCAGAGCTAACTGTCATCTCAAGAGTGCTGTGGATATTATCAACAGTAGCAGAATATGAGAATAATTTCCATTGAGGAATCTGACACTTCCAGGATTCTTTCATTTTTGTAAGCCAGCAAACAGGTCAAGAGACAGCAGATATTCTTCCGATGTAGGCTGAACTGTCTAGCAATAACCGCCCAGGGCCAGTCTTAAATTGTACTATCAGGGCCCTCTGTAATTCTGAGGCAATGATTCAGATGTCATGGCCTTAACTGATGAGTACTAGGAAGCCTTATATTTAAGTTCCTTGTGCAACTTCTCCATGAAAACCATGCTCTTGGTAGTTTTCTATGGGGCCCTAGAGAATTGGGCAATTCATTGAATTTGTTCTGCTGCATTAAAGCAGGCAGTCCATTGGGTACCACTTATTATTTCATTCCAGAGATCAATAGAACACTCCATTCAATCCAGAAAAAAATTCACATTCATCCTTCTTTTACCTGAGGCTCTGAGTCAGCAGTCGTTTTAAATTTTACTCCCAAGTATATGGAGATTCACATCTTTAGGACAAGCTAGTCTTTGGGCACTGACCAAACTATGCTCGGAAAGAAAGGAAAGGCAAGCATTACTATGAATACTGACACCCTCTGCGGAAAGGCAAGCATATTTCAGAAGATTGACATACAAACAAATACTTAAGCTCTTTTCCTCTTATTCTTCAAAGTGATAAGACTTACAAATTTCTACATGCAAGAACTTAAACAGTTGGAAACATAAGCAAAAGCTCAATAAATGCCTTCAATATTATAGTAGGCCTGTTCTTGAACTTGAAGCTGATGAGACAACTGAGTGAATTTATTTCAAGCCAATGGTATCCTTTTCTTTACCTAGAATAATGGAATGAAGAAGACATTTGTTGTGTCTGGAAGAGGGATGGTGCCCTCATAAGTATAGTTGGATATGGTAGCCAAATATACACGCTGAAATCTCAGTGTCTATTTAAAGTAACATTCCCAATAGTTTACACTCTCTAAACATGTTTTACCATTCTTCCTTGATACTGGTCAGATGTATAAACTAAGACCAAATATAAAGCAAACTTGAGACCCATAAGTAATGAAAAAAATGTCTTAGGGAATCAGTTAAGGGAATGCATGCAGTGTATTCTTTCATTTCAGCTGGGTTTGCTCTTGGCTTTGACTTAGAGATGGGATGTTTTCTGATGATGGAGATTCAGGAATGTATACTTGAGCAGTGATGAAGCCCTAGATACACATGCATTACGCTATCAATTTTATATTACTTTGCCTTCAGGCAAGCAGATCTCAACAACCAATCTTTATTTCAGGGGAAATGGTTAACCCAATTTCTCAGGTAAAACAAAGTCAGTTTTCACCACAAGGTAGCCATTTATAAACAGGATGCCTAGCCATGAAATGGAAAGTGCTTTTTTCTTACACAGAAGGTCAGAGACATCTGGCCTCAATATTGTCTCATGTTCTGTTGGCAATAAAACATTTTCTCCCTTTGAAAACTAAAATATTGAGCACAAGTTAGGAAAATTGCCAATCCTGTCCTTGTTAACTGAGCTGAAATTTATTTCTAATATTTGTTCTCTTATAATTTAATAGCAATTTAACAATATCCAACTTTCTTTTAGCATTTTGCATCAAAGTATAATAAAAAGATATGGTAAAGCGGCTTTTAGCAGGGGATAAAAACTTTATGAGTAAAAAGTCTCTATTTAAATGCTGTGGATGCTTATTTAGCTGTTTTTCTTCATTAAATATGAATTATAGCTCTTTAAATGCTGATTTGGAAATCAGGAAGGTTTAGTTTTACTCTACTGCTTTATATCCACAGGCAACATAAATCTACTTAAAAGCTGATTTAAGAAAGCAACTTGGGAAGCAAATTGCTGGTGATGTGATTCCCTTGAATTTTGCATGCTACATAATCAGAATCAGGTTGCACTGACTACCAAAAATGTTTATTTGAATGTGGTTGAAAAAGACAATTATTTTTTAAAATGCATAGACTGGGTAGTGGTAGAGTTTGGGACCTGCTTGGAATACTAAACATATGTGAGGCACTTAGAACTCAAACAATGCCCCATCAAGGATAGAGTGGGGGGAAACCCTCATTAGAGATAATCCACCAAAAGACAGGTTGTTGAGATTTTTTTTGGTTAAAGAATCCTCATGTTGGCTTTTTCATCAGAAAATATTAATAGTTAATCAACTGACAACCCCAGATGCAAAAATACATTATAATTTTGATTCAGAAAACAAACTGTTTTTTGTCAATACAGCATTAATAGTTTAGAACAGGACAAAATTTTATTACCGCATAACTTATTTAACAATGCAGTGCCTTTGAGATTGGGGTTAACCTAACTGACCAGGCCACCATTTCAAAGTCTTCCATAGGACAACATAAAGAAATAAGGTGTGTATTATATATCACTATTTCAAGACCATTCTACAATAACATATTATCCAAAATGACATCAAGAATTAATTGATGGCATTGAAAAGTATTGTGTGATATCCACAATGTTGTTTAAATAGTGTTCTCACTCTAAATGTAGTGACTCAAACTGATTTACTTCCCATTTGCATGCAAAAGAAAAATTGACTTTCCATGCACAGTGTACTAACAAGCAATAACTCTTCCTCCCTCCCTCACTACAAGTCAAATGCTGGCTGAAATACAAAAATAAATTAATTAATTAAATAGAAGAAAGAGGAACTTTTTAATCTGTTCTTTTAAAAAAATTATTGCAGGATGACCAGAGGCAATATTTAAAGTCCTTCTTTTGATTTAATAACTAAGTGACCAGTAGGGGTTTTTATGACTCTGTCAATTTCAACTATTTAGAACAAGCACATTCTATGACAGCCATTTTTGACAGCTTTTTGTTTGGCTTACACACAAATCACCTTTGCCAACCCACAATAGCACAGGTAGACACCAGGGGCATCTTTGGAGAAATAAGCAAAAGATAGAGGAGGCACCTTTTCAGAGCCTTCCGTTGTTGACTAATAAACTGGGTCAGCCATTCACAGTTAAATCAATTATATTTTGCTTTAAATCTTTTTTCTTTTTAAGTGGAAGGAGGAGGAGGAATTAAATTATACAGTTGTTCAGACATCAAAGAACTGAACTTTTTCAGAATGGCCAACTATTCAGAAGTCAAGCTAACAAAACTGTGTTTGCAAGAAAAGCATGCAAATTTATGAACTCAATTTGGTAATGGGAACTATGGTAATCTTACAGTGAAATTCATGTGTATCTATAAAAGATTCTGCTGAATAGGGAGCCATCCATTTGGTGAGAAATGATGGTTGCAGAAGTTATTTCAGGGAAAACATAATGAAATTTCTCCTTTCTGTTCAGTTTAAATCACTCTAATCATGTTTTAAAAAAAATTCACACTGGTTCGCATGTCAAAACTAGCAATGTTGTACTGACTAAAATACTACTAACTTTAAGATAAAGAATGGAGAAACCAAGTTTGAGGTAATGCAGAAACAGAGGTGAAAAGACACAGTCAATAAACACCACTTAATACATAATTGAAAAAGAACTAATTTATTGTTCTTATAATCATTAAACACTGATAAGATGTCAATTAACCAACTAAATAACCAATCACTTGATGGAATAAGCTACTCCCTGAATCCTCCCCCCCAGTGGTTTTTATAAAGAACCAAAACTAAAAGAAGTCATTGAGTAGCTTAGCAAAGTTTGTGTCTGTCATACCTAAGGATTTGCTTCACAAACTGGAGGAATTTGGTTAACTTTATGAAGAGTAGTACAATCTTTTCACAACAGATTAGCAAAGGTAGAGCCAATAGGATGCTGAGAGAGAGAGAGATAATGCTAATGACAATGTTTGTGTCACCTCAAAATCCATACTTTGAAACTTGTTCACCAATGTAATGGTATTTGAAAGTGGGGCCTTTGGGAGGTGATCAGGTCAGGAAGGTGGAGCCCTCATAAATGTGATTAATGTCCTTATAAAAGAGACTCTAGAAAACTCCCTCCCTCACCCCTTCAGCCACATGAGGGCACAGTGAGAAGACAGCCACCTATGAATCAGAAAGCAGGATCTCATCAGTCACTGAATCTGCTGGTGCTTGGATCATTCTAGGACTTCCCAGCCTCAAGAACTGTGAGAAAAAAACTGTTGTTTATAAGGCTAATCATTTAGTGCACGGCTCTAAATGGTGAGAGCAAAACAAACAAACAAACAAAAAAACTATGTTTTTTGTTTTCAGGGGTCAAATAACTCCCCCTACCTTCCTTCAAAACAGTTCAAATGTCTTCTAAACCATTTTCTATTCTGTATAGAGAATTCTATCTCTCATGATGCTCAATCATACTCCATATTCTTATTAAGGCATCTCTACTCATGCCACTTTGATTCTGATTCTTTTGTTCAAATTTTTTTTTTAATTAAAAACACCTGATCCACATATCCATCTTCCACTATAGCACAGCTCAGAGTATGTTCCACTAGTGTGTGCACTTACATACCTAAGAACTTTATTTGACTTACTTATAGTCCCACTTATTTCCACAAAGTACTCTAAGTGTTTTTAAAAAGTTTAATGTAACTCGATATTTTCTCAATTTCAACTGAGTCCAAAATATGCTTATTACAATGTATTATGACTATACATGACTTATGAATTTATAGCACAGAATACAATATAGTTCTAATGCTTTTCTAGGTGTTCACTGAGACCAGAAAAAGAGAAGCAGTAGATTGGAGATGATATAAGATGAGGCATACAAAAAGTATCCGTGCCCATGCTGGTGAGAACAGTAGATCAAGTAAAGTGCTGAATTTCACTTCCTTGCCTGGCTTTCTCCATTCCTTCGAAGAATTTTAGCAAGAGGGTTGTAAGATCAGTTGGGGAACCAGAGCATTGTTGACAATAGGACTGAAGAAGGCAAAAGCAGCAAAGGTCCAGCCAATCCATATCAGCACTGGTATACATCACAATATTTGGGAGCCATTTGGGTAAAAAAGAAAGTTCACTAGCCCTATTATGCTTATTTCTTCTTGTATCTTCTTGGTCACATTAATGCATTACAGTATATGAAAGTAAAATACAAGGAAACAAATATTTTATAGCAAAGAATTCTGCTTTATCTCAGGATCTTTATCTTCAATTTTTAAAACTTATTCACAATGCCCTGAATATAATTCAGCAAGTTTACTGAATATTTACCATAGACTGTGTACCCTTTTAGAGTGTAGAATTTCAATAAACTTAGCATTTAACATAGGCAAAGTACTACAAAAAGATTATTTAGATTATTATAAGATTATTATTATATTTGTTCAAATATAATAATCTGTAATAATAGACATAGCTCAAGAACAAAAAATAATTCCTATATCATTCAAATAGGAAAAATCTCATAAACTAATTCCAATAAAAAGGTTTATAATAATTTGTTGAAGGGACCATTCAGTTGGAGAGGACAGCAAATCTAGATTCCAAAGACTTCTTCATGGAGGTGATATTTAAAAAGGAAAAGGATTGTGTTGGTAAGAAGAAATAAATAAGAGGCCTGAAAAAGATCCTACTAAAGCAGGAGCACACATTTGCCTCAATTTGTGTGACAGTCATTAGGGTCATTGATTGAACATTTCCACTGGCCTTTCTTAAGATACGTGATAGGGTTGTACTTCCCTGTTCCTCAGCAGTTGGGCTTAGCTGTGTGACTTACTTTGACCAATAAAAGGAGCACAAAATGGTACGAATCTCTTCTAGGTGGGAGCTTTAAGCCCTATTTAGTGATTTACCACATTCTCTTGTCCTTGCTTTGGACATTTGAGAAGTATGAGTTGAGGTGCATCCTCTCTCTGTCAGCGTGTATCCATGAGTGACCACAAGAAACAGGCTCCAGTTAATCTTTGACGGACAACAACTTCTGCTGTTATAAGGCCATTCAAAAAAAAATGCATGGAAAGGTAAACATTTGGAAGACATAAGAAGAAAAGCCGGTAAGGAAAAGAGATAATGATTTATAAAGATATGGAAAAATTAATATCATGAAAAGCATGAAGGAGGGTTTTAGAAGAAGGAAGTTTCGAACATCACAGAGCTGCTGATGGAGAAGTATGAGGAAGAGAAGGTAGAAGAGGATGAAGACTAAAATAAACAAGAAAGTGGTATCTAAGAGGTCATCTATGATCAATGGATCATAGATCATAGATGTGGTGTGGGAGAGGAATAGCAACGCAGAGAGGAAATTCTGTGGTGTGGGAGCCACAGTAAGTCAATACAGGGAAGATGGAGAGTCATAAGGACCAGAATATGGAGACCACTCAGTCAAAGAGTTTGTGATAAAGGGATGTAATAAAAATATTAAATCATTTGGAAGGGAAATATTTTTTACTTTTTTTTTATAAAATATAAAAAAAACATAAGTATGTTTTGAAGTAGGAGATAAACTGTCAATAGAGAGGAAAAGATTAAAAGTGCAGAGTAAAAAGGAACAGAAAAGTGTCCCAGAGAGTTGAAAGGAGATAAGGTTAATGAACAAGAGGCTGCATTCACCTCAGAAAGCAGGCACAGAAATATGGTGGAGAGGAAAGACTTTGAGGAAGGGCAACTTAAATGACCTTATGTTCTCATAAAGTAAGAGGTCAGATTGCTCAAAAAAAGGCAGGTGGGAATGGGCTTGAATGAGAAGGTTTGGAAGAGCCATTTCAGGAAATGCAATGGAGAGACCACCAGTGGGAAGAAGAAGACATGAATGCATAGTAACCCATTGAGTGCCAGTTCTATAATTATAGCTTATACTCATGACACCATCCATTGTAGTAAATGATGACTTACTCAAAGTTCTACTCATTCAGCCCCAGTGACTGATCTGGTTTAAATATAAACTGATGAATCATCCAGAAGTCACTCATAACTCTAAGTCATTTCTTAGCTAACTTGTCACTCTCCAGTAAGAATTCTGGATACATCTGTATCACATATGACAAATTTAATTCTCAAGAAAATATTATGAATTTTATGATATTTTACAGTTGAATAAAGGGAGGATTCTTGACTTAAGGTTTCATAGGTACTAAGTTATCCAACTAAGAATGGAACTCAGTCTTTATTCTCTAAGTCCAGAATATGTAGTATTTTTCCTAAATAAGCACAAAAACAGATAGTGACTGTGACCAATGTATTTAAAATATGAAAGAAGGAATGAGCCCCTTTTGGTAAGTTTATATATGATTTAGGATAAAAAAATCTTCCCACTCTGAGGATCTATGTGACTCAGAATGGCATGAAGCCAGGGTCTGCCTCAGACCATTCTTGGGCCACTGTAGTGCAGATATATAACCCTCGCCCTAAATTAAAATTGAAGTGACTTCTATAATCAAAGCATGGTAGGATGGCACTGGGAAAATGTGAAATTTCTAACTTCTTGTTAGTTCTCAGTTGATGAATGCTAATAAAAACAAGTCCAAAAAGAAGAAAAAAAGAAAAATAAATAAAACAACAGCCAATGGAAGAGAAATTCCGCCCTTTCCACCCAACCCTCCTCTATTCTGATATTTCAATTTCATTAGGATTATGAAGAAAACTAAAATCCCTTGGCACCTAATGTAAAATTGTGCTCCAGACTTACTTGTTTATCCCTTTGTAGCAATATCAGACACTGCTCAAAAGAGGCAAGCAAAATAGCATTTCGGAGTTTATGAGGAAAATCATTCTCTAATTTTTTCAGAATTCAAATGAAAGCGGTGCTTTGAAGCCACTGAAACAGAATTACATGTGAAGTTTAGAAGGGATTAATTTCATAAATTTCTTAAGTTGTTGATGGAACCATCTGGCAGTTTGAGAGATAACCATTAAAGTCTATACAAGAACATTTCTTTTTGTAAGATTATAATGACTGAATATTATAACAGCAGGAGAATAAAAACTAATGCATATTTTATCATTGAAAACAAATGCTCTGGACTTAAAGTCGTGTGGGATTTCTGCTTACTTTTAAAGGCAAGCAACTAATGGGTGATGTACACCTATGGGAGCCTCAGAGGTACCACTTCATTCGATCCTCGTGGAGGCCTACAGAGGAGTTATCACCTGCACTTTTCTCAGGAGGAAATTTTGACCCAGAGAAGTCAGGTGATATTCAATGTACTATGAAGCGTAAACTGTGCATGTGAACTTTTAACTACGGTTATTGCTCAAACACTACATGCCACCAAATCACACTGATTTCTGCAATAATCAATACTATTTATCAGGTGAGTGTAATGAGAACCAATGATTTCATTGTAATTACCTGCCCAGTTGTTTCTGGCCAATCTGAGTCAGTGATTTGCCAAGTGTTTTCACAAAAGTTCTCCCATTAGTTTGTCAGTGTATCCTAAGTAAGCTTCATTGTCACTATTATGTTAGAGAAGAGAATATGTTCCAGTTTGAAGTAATTTGACTCCAGACAAAAGCAATGGTCCTTAAACGTGGATGTGCACCAGAACCTTCCGAGGATCTGGGAAAACGTGCAGATGCCTGGGCCAAAAAGATGGCTCCCTGAGACGGTGCCCATGTATATCTATGTGCATTTTTATAAAATCTCCAGGTATTTCTGATGCCTCCTAAAATATGAGATCTACTAAAATAGGGTGGTCTCAATATAGAGTAAAATGGTCATTGTGACATCAGAATTCCTGGGTTGAATTCCAGAGTCCACATGTGTGGAATCTGTAATCTTGGGCAAATTACTTAATCTCTTTATCAATTAGTTTTCTCACCTGCAAAATGGGGGTAATTAATACTATCTATACTACCTATGAAATCATGTTCTGAGAAGAATTTCTGGCACATCCTAAATGCCTTATAAATGACAGCAATTGTTAATCTAATACTTTATTTAAGGAGGCATAGCCGGAGGGCTTTGTGATGCAGAGCCAGGTAGCCACTGCAAGCTCTCTGCTCCTCTTTCAAAGCAATGTCACCTCCTATAGGCATCCACCTTGTCCCAAGAGATACATGAACTGTCAGGCAAGAATAGGGTTTTTAATTACCTTAGCAATGCAGAGAGGAGCGAATTGTTATCTGCTACTGAGGATGAGCCCAACTGTCTTACTGTGCAGTCTCCTTTATACTTTCATCACTTCACAACACAGCTCTAGCAAGCAATGTCAATATTTTCTTTACATAGCTATCATGAGTGATTTAAAATGGCAATTCAGAATATTACTCATATCTTAGGCATTTCTCTAACACAGTTCCTGTGAGCTATACAAATGGTGCATTCAGAACCAATCTTAGGCAGCCTTGGCCTGGAAACCAGAGATCAAACAGGTTCAACAATTTAACAAGAGTCATACAAAGCTGGGACTCCTGAACTCTACAGTATACTTGGCCCACTTCAGCGCCAGTTTCCTCAACTATTCCGAGAACTGCCCTGCAATGTTCTACCAATCTTTGCCCATGCTCCACACTACTTCTCATCCTCACTTACAGCTCTGCTCTGCACACACCTCGCCCCAGCTACAGCCTTGGTCTCTGATACGGAATCACATGCTGAGTTGGTGACTGGTTTTAACAGTGCTTCCAAACTACCTCCTCCCCATCTTTCTAAACTTACCACTGCTCCATAGCCATTTTCACATCAATCATCCCCAAATTTCTGAAATCTCCAAAATGCACGTTAAATTCTAAAAATACTGTCTCCTCTTGCTTCTTTATATGCCTGAAATTCCTCCCTGAGTTGACTTTGAATCGGCAGTCTTAACTCCTATTCTTCAAGACATCTCTAAGAGCCTCTACGACTGACAGTGGAAGAGAAGAATAGGATTCCTATATTCATTTTGTTGCTAATTCATAAATTTGTTTTGAATTAATAAATATATGAAAAATTCCTGTTGGTTTTCGGTGATATTTTCCAAATATAAATCAACAAATGATTTGAGGCTTTGTTAAATAACTGATACCTGGGGCATCAATTAGTGTGGATGCTCCAGGTATCAGTGTGGAAAATTCTACACTGCTCACAGAGCATGGTTGCTAATATAAGTATATTTATTTATTTATGATTTTGTTGATCAGTCATATATTCAGCAAACACTTATTGAGTGCCTTCTGTATTCCAGGCACCGTTTAGGGCACCATCCTAAACAATAAACACGTGTTCTGCTCACATGGAGGGTACATTTTTGTGGGAAAAATCTAATATAAACAAGGAAACAAAAATATAAATCCTATTAATTGTAAAAGATATGGAGAAAATAAAACAAGATATTATGATACAGAGTGAATAGGAGAGGCTAATTTAAAAAGTTAGTCAGGGAGGCATATCTAAAAAAGGGATGCCTGAACTATGAAGAACTATCAAGGAGGTATCTGTTTTGTTTTGTTTTTGTGTGGTGGGGCATGGGAGGAGGTATTTCAAGCAGAGGAAAAACAAGTCTGAGGTAGAAACAAACTCAAATTTCTTGGAGTAAAAGATAGGATGCCAGGGTATCTAGAGGATAATGAGCAAGTCTTGGAGTGGTAAAGATGAACTCAGCAAAGTCAGAAGGAGGCAGACCCTTCAGGGCCTTGTGGGCTCTGGTAAAAATTTTAAATCTACAAAGTTTAAAGTGGCAATGATCTGATTTTTTTAAAAAAGGAGTATTAGGGTTACTGAGTATGTCAGGATGGATAGCACGGACATGAGAGTGGAAGCATAATAGAGGCTACCACCGCAATTTATGAGAGAGATGGGAGCCTTTTTCCTAAGCAAGCTACATTTTTTCTTGTATCAATTTAAAAAAAAAAAAAAACAGAGCATGGCTTTGCAACAGTAGAGTTGCTATGGTTCCCAGTTGTTTGCCCCATTACTTGAATGTAAGGACACTCCGTAATAAGAGCTCTCAAAATGCCCTCATCCTGCTCTACCAATTTGTCTGAATCTTTACAGAGAGAAACAAAAATTGGATTTATTAACTCAACCAGCTTGCACTCATAATTAGCATCAATTCTCCACACGGAAATCAGCCCAATCCCTGAACTTGGAGCTCCTCCCTATGTATTTTCATCTCACTGGCCTCAGTATACCTGCTTCACTGTTTCCATAAAGCAAGTGTTTCAGAAAGGGAAGAGTCATTGCAGCATGTTCTTTGTGCCTAGCACTCGGAGGGACTCTGAGAAATGGAATAGGAGCAAATGGGATAGCTTAGGTTTCATAGTCATGCCTATTTAATAATAATGGTTTTAAGAAAGTAATGTTTCTAATTAACATCTCCTTATGAAAAATGTCCTCTTTCCTAACAATAATGACTTATTTCTGAACTGTCATCGACTTGTCAACATTTTAGCTAAATGGGAGTGCAAACTTCTAAATATTATTAGTGCCTTCACCTAGAGTAAACATATCAATTTATTAACATTCCATGATAAATAATGAAGATTAATAATATCAGGGCTGGAAGTGATATTATATGAAGCTTAACTGTTCTCTTTTGTCTACTTGCTATATTAACAGACAGAGCGAGGGCACAGTTAGTATTTGTTTTTCATTCACAGAATTCCAGAACAGGACAACAAAAAAATGAAGATCTGGCTAGATAGAGTAAGTATCACAGATAAAACCTGCAATGTTCATGCTGACACTAAAAATGATGATAAAAAAATTGATGCATAAATTAAAACCAAAAATTGTACAAAAGTGTGCTATCTTTCAAATGAAAGAAAATTGGATGTTTGTTAAAGAAGCTGAATAACACAGCAAAATAGACTAACACAGGAAAAGTTAGTTGAATATTAATATGAGAGTTTTAATTATTGGTTTACCTGCTTAAAAGATTCATTTGTGCCTGAAAATAAAAAAATATTTTAAGTAATAAGGTAATTGTCTACAATTGAGAACAAACTATTGCAGGATTCCTAACAGGACACAGAGTAGTCTTTATCAAGACTGAAGAAAATTTTAGTATTAAAAGAACTTCAGAATGTCATGTGAATATTGCAGATTTTGTTCTTGTATCTTTATTTAATTTTTTATAATAAAAGGTCCAACAAAGTATATTAGTAGAACTAATTAGGCATAAGCTATAAATAATTACATTATTATTTACCATAGAATGTAAGAAGAAAAAGAACTAATTAGAGGCAAAGGAATCTCAGAAACATATTTAAAAATATACCTCTTGAAGATTTAAAAGTATCCTGAAGGAGATAAAGTAGAAAATTCTCCAAAAGATAGTGAAAGATCATTGTGATTTGAAGCACTAATAATACTGGGAGAAATTAACAATATCTCTTATAAGCTATTCATTCATTCATTCTTCGATTTTTTCACGAATTCGTGAGGTAAGGGATTACTATAGGCCAGGCATGGTCCTGGAAACTGAGAACACAGAAAAGAATGAGACAAGAAATTTTCCATCAAGAATCTTTTAGTCTAGGGTAGCTTTTCTTAATATATGAACACATGCACACAGAAACACACACCTGCAAAAATTTGAAATTATTTTCAGAGTATTCTCAAAATATCTAAAGCCCACCCACGTACTAAGATGCTGATTGTATTCCGGGTTAGGAAATGACAAACTTGAAGAGGAAAAAGGAAAGATTTAACCATCCCAACAACTCTGTATTCCAATGTCCCACAGAAAACTCCACTGATTTTTGCTGGCTGATGATGTGTTTGAATTAGACCAGAATTTCAAACAAATGCAATTGTGTCAACCCTGTTTGTCTACTGGTTACAAGAAGAATAAATAACTACCAGGCAGACGGAAACCATCCTCCCAGCCAAAGACCCAGAGGGCCCACTGAGCTGTCCAAGGTACTGACTTCCCCTGGGTCAGCTTAATTATTTTTGTACACACCTATAATTTTAATGTCAGATTAGCTGCCCCAAAACTAAGCTTACACAACCTAAGCACTTTTAGTCTCAAGATAAAATATGACTGCCTTTACAAAATGAACTATCCCATGCTTGTATATTTGAGTGTGTTAATTTTGTCTCTACACTCCGTTTACATTTATAGCCTATACTATACAATTGAATACTCATTCATGTTCTCTTTTTATTTCTGTTTGTTTCTTGGTTTGCCTTTATTTTCAGTAGAAGTTCCTTCATGATAGAGCTAATTCAGTCCCCTCTTTGTATCTCACATACCTTAGTATAGCACACCTGGCAGGTATGTGGTAAGAGTTCAATAATAGTGATAGGTAGCATACAATTCTTTCTATTTGTTGTACAGTTTGAGCTATATATGTGTGTGTGTTTATGTATGTACTTGTATAACAAATATGTGCCATATCTGTGTGTATTAAATAAACTCAATCTTGAATGTGAAATGATAAATTGATCACTAATTTTCATTCTAACCATGGAAAAATACAGAAAGTAATTTTCTATACCATCACTGATGCTATATTCTTTAATCCATGCATTCCTTCACATCTTTCAAGTATAAAGCCTTATCAATTTATAGTATAATTAATGACATTTCAATTTTATTTCTGATTTTAAAGTATCTCTATAAACTAATAGACATGGAGTTGCACAACATATAAATGAAAAAAAAATCCTTCAAAAAAGATAGCCACTAACACCAGTATTATGTTAAATAATTTTTGGTGTTTCTGACTAGTACAATAAAATATGCATATAAAACATGAAAAACAAATATCAAAAAAGAAGTGTAAAGTATTATCATCACCTATAGTTTTTAATGATTTTCTCTCAACACAAGGAGATAACAGAAAAACAAAACCAATGATTCAATGAGATAGTCTGTTATTAAAATTACATACATAAAAATCGATCACTTACATATGTTCAGATAATAACCAATTAGAAGACACAATAAAAACTGGATCATATTCATAAAGCTATAGAAGTTTTAGGAGTAAACAAAATAACAATTACAGAGTCTAGTAAATATGAAGAAAACTACAAAAATTATACTGAAGACAAAAAAGGAAACCTAATTCAGTATTATTCTATGATCTTGTAAGGCAAAACTAATTTTTATATATTAATATTGTATAAGTGTAAATTTTGTCAATGTTAATCTATAACTTTAATGCACTTTCTGTAAAACTTTCAACACTTTTTTTTAATTTGGCAAAGCATCTCCTGAAGAAAAAAAAGTATTATCAGACTCTTTTGAAATAAATAAGGAAAGAAATTGCCCTATAAGATAGGAAAAGCTACCATTAAAGATACAAGAATGTAACCTTCAGTTATTGGCTTATATATGGAAAGCTAGGTTAATTGATTTTTCAAATACCACATGAAATATCACATGAATTAAAGAGTTAAATAGAAAATGAGAAGGCATAAAGAAACTAAAAGAAAATGTTGGTGAATATGTGTGTAATCTTGAATGGGAAAGACTTTCTAAATTGACATGTAAAGTCAAAATTTACACATGATTATTAATAATTTTGATGGCATAAATTTAAAAGTGCTAGTATAAAAATAAAAACATTAATGGCAGAAGCCAAAACAAACATACACATCTTTTAAATATATGGCAGATAAAAGTCAATATCCCCAATAAATAATATTAATAACTATTCTAATAAGAAAGGGATAACAAGCATTAATAAGGAATTTACAAAAGAAGGATAACTAGCAAAGTGGCATATTAGAAATTTGATCTCAAAAGTATTTAAAATACAAATTAAAATAAAATATAACTCCACTCATTCGTTCAATAGTTCTTTATTAGGCATTACCATGTGCTAGAAATTTTCTAGATCAGGGATTTCAAAATGTGGTTCTTGGACCAACAGTATTAGTACCATACTGGAAATTAATAGAAATGCAAATTCTTGGACCCCACAACAGAAACTATGGTGTGATAATTTCCCCAGCACTGTGTGATTTAATAAGCATTCCAAGTGACTCTTTGGAATACTAAAGTGTGCAAACCTCTGATTTTGGTGGACAAATCAAAGATCTCTTTTCTTTAAGAGTTTTATTCTAGGAAAGGGAGGTAAGACAGTCAAGAAACAAGCAATGCAATGAGTTGATTATATATTTTGATCACATTAATGGAAAAATACAGCAGGATAAGAAGACTAGGAGTGTTAAGGCGAGGGTTAAGCTATAATTTAAAATAGGGTGCTTAGGATAGATGCCATTGAGAAAGTTAATTTTGAGCCAATGGCTTGATAAAGATGAGGGACTTAGCCACATAGGGGTCTGGAAAGAAGAGCATTCCAGACAGAGGAACAGTAAGTGCAAAAGCCCTTGAGTGTTGGAGGAATCATCAAGAGAATCATGAAAAGAACATAAAGAGTGAGAAAGGGGAAGGGTATTGGAGATGAGATCAGAAAGATCATGGTCCAGGGGCCACACCGTGTAGAAAGGATTTGGCCTTTACTCTCAACAAAATGGGTACCACTTCAGGGTAGCAGCAGAGTTGTGGCATAACCTGTATTAAATTTTTAAAAACTCCTTTGGTTGCCATGTTGAAAATAGTATATGGTGGCAGTAGGGAAGAGTATAAGCAAGGAGTTCAGGCCATAGGCTGTTGAAGTAACCCAGGGGAGAATTGCTGGTGGCTTAGATATGGGCAGTAGCAATGTGATGGTGACTGGGTGTGAATTATAAGTAAAAGACAAGAGAGAACAGTGACTGAGGTTTTTAGCATGAGTAATTGAAAGGACAGTTTCCATCAACTAAGATTGAAAAGGCTGTAGGTCAAACAGATATCTGGAGAAGGATTAGGAGTTCAGTTTTAGACATGTAGTGTTTGAGATGCTTACTAGATAACATAGAGGAAATGTATAAGAGGGAGATGTGATGTGCATAGCAAGATCTACACTGAAACTATATGTTTGGGAGGCATGGATATATAAATGGTTTTTAAATGCATGAGAATGAATGAGATCATCAAGAGAATGAGTGTAGCTAGAGAAAAGGATAATAGAGTGATATTTAAGGCATTCCAGCAACAAAAGATTAGGAGCAAGAAATATTCTGGGTTTTTTTTTAAGTTTCTTTTTGATTTTAGATATAGTAGTACCCTCCAAGTACACCACCAGGGATCTATTGCAAATGTTATGAAACAGAAAGGCTCACAGACCAAATGACAATGTTCTAAGCACACACTTTACTGAATCAATTAAACCATATAATTAAAAGCAAAGGGGAAGAGATGAGGCCAGTTAACACTTAAGACAGGGTGCAAATGTGCTGGAAACATCACACTACCCAAATTTTATATTATGTAATGTTTATACTTCCTTTCTCCCTGCCACATCAGCCTTCCTGCACAGTCTGAATATAAGGACCAAAACTAAATGTGAGCAAGGGAGCTGCTATGTTCTGAATGTTTCTATCTCCCAAAATTCATATACTGAAATCTCAAGGTGATGGTATTAAGAGGTGAAGCCTTTGGAAGGTAAGGCAAAGCCCTTGGGAGGTAAGCAGAGCCCTCATGGATGAGATTAGTGCCCTTATAAAAGAGGCACTAAAGACCCCTCACATTCCTTTCCCCATGTGAGGACATAACAAAAAGGCACCAACTATGAACCAGAAAGTGGGCCCTCACCAGACACTGAATCTTCTGGTGCCTCACTCTTGGATTTCTCAGGCTCCAGAACTATGAGAAATAAATTCTGTTGTTTATAAGTCACCCAGTTTATGGTGTTTTTTTTATAACAGCCTGGAGTGAGTAAGAGAGTAGCTTAGCAGATGGAAGATGCCTGTAACAAACACACATTTGCTCTGTTGAAAAGATTTAAGGGCTTTTACTCTAACCTAGAGATTGTAACTTGCAGAGCAAGTTATTCTTGTTTGTTGTTTCTCTAGTTTTCCATGCTAGTATTAAATATTCTTAGATAGCAAATGTATTAAATATTTGCTATTTAATACATATCCTTTGCTAAAACCAGCAAAAGAGATTAATAGGAAGAGTGTTATAGGAGCAAAACCTAGAAAATGTGTTGCCCTGGAAGCCAAGTAAAGAAAGTGTACTAAAGAAAATTGATCAATTGTCTCCAATGCTGCTGATAGGTCAAATAAGAGAGAACTGAGAATTCATTATTGAATTTTCTATGTGTGGTCTCTGATGGTCTTTACAAGAGCAATTTTTATGGAGTAATAGAAGTGAGAGTCTGACTGAAATGGGCTGAAAGGAGAAGGAGAGCAGCAGAATTGTAGACCATGTGTGTGGACAGCCTGTTCAAGGAATGCTGCTATAAAGGGGAACAAAGAAATGGAATGTTAACTGGTGGAGAAAATAAAGAGATTTATAAGATTGGTAAAATTATAAGATTAGAGTATTCTTATAGGAATGATCCACTAGAGAGTGGAAATTTTATGACATAGGAGAGAGGGAGAGATTTGTTGGGGCAATGTCCTTGAGTAGGTGAGATAGGATAGACTTTGTGTACAAATTTAAAGTATAGAATTCACAAAGAAACTCAGGTCATCCTATGAAAAACAAGAAGGCAGTATATGGTACAAAGAGGTTGTGGGATAGAGCTTCTGTGATTTCAATTTTCTCAGGAAAATAGGAAGCAAGGTCATCATCTGGAAATGGGATAGGATTTGGAGGTTTGAGGATGGAAGAGGTGTAAAATGATAAATGAGAGTAGGAAAAGGACTTGACCCAAGCATGAGCATTTGACATTTGTGGTCATTGAGAGAGGCAACAGATTGTGGTTTTTTGTTCTGTGTTTTCTATAGCAACATTCATCTGCACAGGTGCAGTGGCAGAACAAGGCAAGAGCTGGATTTTGCCAGTGTTGCGGTTTTGCCAAATGAATCTGATAAAACAAGAGAGGTACAAGGGCATCAGGGGGATGTTTGCAAAGGAATGATTATAATGATTGACCATGAAATGTATAGGAAATTTACATGAATGGAGGACATTGAGAGAGGTCCAAATAGGTAAATGCATGTTATAGGAAAGACTTTGACTATGTTTACATAAGAATGTTTTAGAGCAAATATTTACTCATTTTATATCCAAAATAGAACAATATTTTATTCCCATATTATGACCTTCACAGAATCTATTTTGAAATGTCACTCTTGGTTTATGATATGCATTTGTTTCCAATGAAACTCCATGGAAAAGAAGCAATAGAAAAAGAAGTAGGCACTCAAATATTATAATAGAAGAATTGCTCCTTTTAAAAATGGTCATTCCCAATTGCTAGCAGGCACAATATTTTCCTGCTCTTCATTCAGAGTAAGTAATATTATTTACGTTTGCCCCTAAAGGGAACTCAAATCTTTAATATACATTTCCTTTCCATGCTTCCTATCTTATTTTTTACTGCAAAGTGGTTGTTAAAATTTTCAGTAACTTTGTTTTTCATTATACACTGATATCACAGAAACGTTGTCCAATAACATAAATACACCTCAAAGTGTCTAACTTTGTCCATTCTCATAGACGCCACAACCATAGATGTGGTTTTATATAATATGGCTGCAGATCACGCACAACTACCTGTGGAGTAAATGCAGCTTATCTTCCCAACGGGGTGTCTGATTCAGATTAATGGGGCAGTGTTGATGCTATGCCAGAGTATTATCAGAAATATCTTATCATCGTGCTTAAAAAAACATTTGAATACATTATATTTCAGAAAGTAATGGTCTTCATGTTAGATAGGTAGGTAGATAAATGAGAACTTCTTGCATTCCAGAGTTAGAATCCAATCCTTTTGAAGTTTTATGTTGGCTTCTTTTTCTCTATCTGGACAATCCCTTATGCCCATGTGTTTACAGCACAGATTTATTTGCGTGTAACGTCTTCCTCTGGTCCATTATAAAACTGCATATGTTAGAACACAATGCCTGCATGCAGGAGGGATCTTTGTGAACTGGCCTGTAACTGAAATGAACATTCACACTGAGTCCATGATGCAGGAAAAAAAAAAAAGTTCCTCATGTTTAAAAGGAAACAATAATCTCTACATTGCAATTTATCTTTCTTTACCTAGAAAACTGAAAACAATGTTTTAGTCCTGGAGCCTGTGAAAAGGGAAAACAAAGGAGTTTGTGTGGTTGTTAGCTCTTTATTTAACCATAAATACTATCTAGTTCTTGCATGTTATTGTGATTTAATGTACCCAAAATAAGTAAAATTAATATATTATAAAGCAAACTATTGCTTTTTAAAAAAGCAAAACTGGCCTCTATTTGCCTAGGGAAAGGTGGGTGCTTCATGACAAGGCTGAGACATGGGAGAAAGTGCGTTTAGCAAAACAAGGACCATGATGAACATTCATAACACGGTTATTACACTGCTGATCAGGTTGTAAGCTAATTTCAAGTGTAAAATGTAGGTTTGGGATTTATGCCTTGTATAAAACATAATCAAGTTTCATTATTTCTCTGAGTCATAGCATTTTAATCTTTTCTAATTAGATGTAATTACTATTCTTTCTCACAGCAGGATAGCATGGAAACATAAAAAAATTGAGGTGCCACATACACAAGTGGGGAAAATCAGTTAAAGGAAAAAAAACAGGCATCATTAGTAAATAAGAGAGTTTTTCATTATGGGGTGACACTGGAGCCATTCCCTCAATGGGAAAAATGGACACTGTGACAGCCCATGGTAGGTAATTATTATCTTTTTATAACAATCTTTTGTAACGACTGAATCAAGGTCCAAGGACAGAAATACTTCCCATATGGAGAACAGAATTTAATGTCAGAGTTTATGCATTTTAATTAGGGTAATTTAGATGATCAGAATAAATTGTCTTTTAAATATTATTATGAATAATGTACTTTTATCCCAAATAGTCTTCTATGCCTTTCATCTTTATCTTTGGGTAAACTAAGACCATCATTTTATGTAGAAATCAAATAAGAAGTTATCCAGGTCTAAAAGGATCAAAAATGTTATGGATCTAACTGCAATGATAAGAGCTGTTGCCATAAAGAGCCATCATAGAAGCGAAAGTGTACATGAGAGATTCCATATGGTCTTATTTTATATTTAGGAAAATTTTTTACCAAAATTATTTATCCCTGCAAAGAAATTCTTTACACAATTTTTTGCATGTAAGTTTTTCAATGAATACTTTTTCTATGTAGATTATGCAAAATCAGTCCTTAAATGGACAATTGATGAAATTAGGTTCAAACACACAAATTAAACAAATTATTTTACATTTAGATAATATACTTGTCATACAAATCATATAAATTCTTTTGGGGAAAACAACCTGTTTTGAGACCTGGATTAACTACTTAAGCCGTCTACATTGATCAAATCAACTGGTTAAGTGTTTAATTTTCTTCTTCACCTTATATTGTGCAGAGAGCCAAAAAAGTGAGTTTTACTAATGTAAATAATCAAGATTCACCTTTTTAATGCTGAGTTTTATGCTAGTTCATTCAATCTATGAGACATGAAATTGGAAATTTTATACAAATATATTACACAACATAAGGGAACCCTACAGGTTATTATTCTATTTCCAAATTTATGGCTGCCAAATTCAGATAAATTCTGGACAAGCAACATAGATTACCCAGATTACTAAAGTTTTCCTAATTGGCAATTCATAACTTCCAGCTGCTCTGAATAAAACCTATCACCCATTGAAATGTTGACATTTTTCTGCCTCATTAAAATCTTCTGCAAAATTCTTTGTGAATATATTGTTTAATTAGCCATTATTTCTGAAGATATAAAAGGAGGTGATAAATGATTAGAACACCAAATATAAATTGTGGTGCCAAAGCAAGCCCATTTACATTGTACCCACCATATATTTAGATAATATTGGAATCAATATCATGGTGGGCAGAAGGAGAGTTTTATCCTATGGAAAAACACATTACATTTTTTATCTTAAAATGTAATTTTGTTATACCTTTAATTTTTCCATGAATTCATTGTTATTCTTTTGAATACATTTTCATAATTACAAATGCATATTAAGGATGTTCTATAACAAAGTTAGGAGATCTTATAAAATCCCTTGATAAAATTTCAGCCAATTAAATATAGTTTCCTTTAATGGGACAACACTTTTACCATAAAGATCATTGATTGCATCTTTTGTAAGAAATAGCTGACATACATTCTATGAAGAATGATTGCAAATATATGGATCTAAGCTATATGACATTATTACATAGATTTGCACAGAAAATATGTCTCATTACTAAGTCAGGTCTGGATTTTTGGCCTATGCCATGAATTCGAAAAAAAGAGAATTTTCAAGGGGGAAGGAATCACAATTATTGAGTCTTACTTATGCAACCCCTATCTGTTTTCCTCTATTAAAATCAAATGTTTCATCATATATCAAAATTAATAAAATCAACAGAAATGAATTGCATTTTGTACAGAAGGGCTTGTTTTCAGTTGCCATAAACCCACAGACCATGGCATAAGACATATGGTACAAGGGTGAAATATGTACAAAATATTTAAGCTTTGTACATGGCAGTGTTTGTGTTTTCTCCTCATGAGTAAAAGTTTTCAATTTTTATAATGTCACAGAACAGAATGATAACATATTCCATATTTACTAGTGTGTTTAAGACAGTTGTAAACATTCCCCACCGTCTTGGGGAATATACTACACTTCTTTACTTCTGTTCTGATGTTTCAATAGCAACAATACCCACAATAGTTTCCGTGGTCATATCTGATTTGTTACTTTTATTTTTCTACATGTTCCTAGAGGTTCTTAATTCAATCCCATTTGTGAAGATTTAAGATTATAATGTAGAACTCTGAAGACTCTAGAAATATAGGACATAGATAATAATACACAAGGATAATAACACTAAAGTCTTACTTCAAGGTTACCTCCTTAAGTTTGGTTCTACCAGTAAAGTCGAATAGCTACAAAGGCTTACCTTTCCCCTCAGCATCTTCTTCTGGGTAACAGGGACATTGTACTATTTCTTAGTACAGTGTAATACAGATATTACAATGATATTTTAAAAATCAATTTTTGCTAAAACTGTTAGAGAAAACTAATCTGCTCCAAACAGAAGAATATTTGTCCTTTATTCCACCCTAATGTCAACTAGTATATTATGAGTCCATATGGGCATACTCAGCTATTTTAAAATGAGGATAATTTTATATGTAGTTCTGGAAAACCATTCTTCATCATTTTTGGTCCTAGATTATTTCTCGCACACATTTATTATCTATATTCTAGGATCTAAGACATGACTATTCAAGTTAGTGCCTAGTAGGTGTATTGTTCTACCTTGCTGTTTAATCCACAAATAATCCTCCCTTTTTCCTTATGTTAATCTATATTGCAATGCAGTGGAATGTAGAGCATGTTAGACTAAACTGTATGACTTTTCCCCATTCAGTAGGTTGAAAATATTCCCCCTAAGAACTAAAACAAGACAATGGTGCCCACTGTCACCACTTCTGTTCAACATAGTGCTAGAAGTCCTAGCCAGAGCAATCAGGCAAGAGAAGGAACTAAGGGTATCCAAATCAGGAAAGAGGACTTCAACCTATAGCTTTTTGCTGACAGTATGATCTTGTATCTAGAAAGCACCAAAGACTCCACCAAGAGACTCCTGGAATTGATGAATAAATTCAGCAAAGTCTCAGGTTACAAAATCAATGCACACAAATCAGTAGCATTGCTATACACCAGCAAGAGTAAAGCTGAGAATCAAATCAAAGACTGAGTATCACACACAATAGATACAAAAAAATTACCTAGAAATATACTTTAACAAGGAAGTGAAAGATCCTCCTTTCAGGTGAAAGACCTCTACAAAGAGAACTATGAAACACTGAGGAATGAAATTTCAAAGGACACACAAAAAAATGGAAAAACATATCATGCTCATGGATCAGTACAATCAACATTGTCAAAATGTTCATGCTACCCAAAGTGATTTACATGATTCAATGCAACCCCCCTCAAAATACCAATGTGACATTTCATAGATGAATAAAAAATAATTATATTCCTTGTTTGGAACCAGAAAAGAGCCCAAATAACCAAAGCAATCTTCGGTAAAAATAATAAATCTGGAGGCAACACATTATCAGATTTCAAACTACAATGCGAAGCTATAGAAACTAAAACAGCACAATATTGGCACAAAAATAGAGACATAGACCAATGGAACAGAACAGAGAACCCAGATATAAAACCATCTCACACATCCAACTGATCCTTGATAAAGCAGACAACAACATACACTGGGGAAAAGAATCCCTATTCAATAAATTGTGCTGGGAAAATTGGATAGCCACGTGTAGAAGAATGAAACAGGACCCCCTATCTCTCACCACTCACAAAAATTAATTCAAGATGGATAATAGTCCTTAACATAAGGCATGAAATTATAAGAATTCTAGAAGAAAATGTAGGAAAAACTCTTTTAGATATTGGCCTAGGCAAAGAATTTATGACTAAGACTTTCCAATGGCAATTATTGCAACAACAAAAATAAATAAATGGGGCTTGATTAAATTAAAAAGTTTCTGCATGGCTAATGAAATAATCAACAGAGCGCAAAGACAACCTACAAAATAGGAGAAAATATTTGTAAACTATACATCTGAAAAAGGCTAATATCCAGAATCTACAAAGAACTCATACAAATCAGCATGAAGAAACCAAACAAGCCCATTAAAAAGAGGGCAAAAGACATGAACAGAAGCTTTTCTTTCCCCCTCCTTTTTCATTTCAGCATATCATGGGGGTAGAAATGTTTAGGCTACCTACATTGCCCTTGTCCAACCCGAGTCAGAGCTTCAAGCATGTCCATCCCCGAGATGGTACATACCACACCCATTAGGTGTGTACATACCCATCCTCTTGTTCCCCTTCCCATCTGCCTGACACAGGATGAATGTTATTACTGTATGTGCACTTAAGTGTTGATCAGTTAATATCAATTTGATTGTGAGTACATGTGGTGCTTGTTTTTCCATTCTTGGGATACTTCACTTAGAATGGGTTCCAGCTCTCTCAAGGGTAATACAAGACGTGCTATATCACCATTGTTTTTGTGGCTGAGTAGAACTCCATGGTATACATATACAACATTTTATTAATCCACTCCTGTAGTGATGGCACTTGGGTTATTTCCACAACTTTGCAATTGTGAATTGTGCTGCTATAAACACTCGAGTGCAAGTGTCTTTTTTATATAGTGTCTTTTGTTCTTTAGGGTAGATGCCCAGTAGTGGGATTGCTGGATCAAACGGTAGATCTACTTGTATCGCTTTAAGGTATCTCCGTATTGCTTTCCACAGAGGTTGCAATAGTTTGCAGTCCCACCAGCAGTGTATGAGTGTTCCTATCTCTCCTCATCCACACCAACATTTATTGTTTGGAGACTTTTTGATAAAGGTCATTCTCCCTGGGGATAAGTGATATCTCATTGCAGTTTTGATTTGCATATCTCATTGCAGTTTTGATTTGCATTTCCCTGGTGATTAGAGCTGTTGAACATTTTTTCATATGTTTGTTGGCCATTATTCTGTCTTCTTTTGAAAAGTTTCTATTCATGTACTTTGCTCACTTTTTGATAGAATTGTTTGATTTTTCTCTTGCTGATCTTCCTGAGTTCTGTATAGATTCTAGTAATCAGCCCTATATCAGATGTGTAACA
>CAUYRT010089931.1:0-81609 GCA_963574885.1 Lepilemur ruficaudatus
GGTCAGGAGTTCAAAACCAGCCTGAGCAAGAGCAAGACCCCGTCTCTACTAAAAATCGAAAGAAATTAATTGGCCAACTAAACATATGCAGAAAAAGTTAGCCAGGCATGGTGGCGCATGCTTGTAGTCCCAGTTACTCGGGAGGCTGAGGCAGTAGGATTGCTTGAGCCCAGGAGTTTGAGGTTGTTGTGAGCTAGGCTGACGCCAAGGCACTCTAACCCGGGCAACAGAGTGAGATTCTGTCTCAAAACAAAAAAACAAACAAACAAAAAAAAATCAGTCTGGATTGGAGAGAAGTTTGAACTACAAAATGCTTTTTTTAAAAAAATGCATGCTTGAAGCTCTGACTCTGGTGGGGCAGAGGCAATATATGTAACCTAAACATTTGTACCCCTGTAATATGCTGAAATAAAAAACAAGAAAATACATTTTTTAATTGTGAAAAATTTCAAACATACAGAAAAGTTTAAAGAATGATATAATAAAAAAAAAGAATGACATAATAAAGATCCATTGACCTATCACCCAGAAGTTACAAATATTAATACCTTCTCATATTTTGAAATTATTTTTATTTCTCTTCTCAGTCCCACTCACCTCCTTTCTTCCTCAGAAATTATCAGTCTACTGAACTTGGTATGTATTTTCCTCATGAATACTTATTTTTTTTACTAAATATGTGTATCTATATAATATCATTTTGACTGTTTTTGATGTGTAAATGGCTGACATCCTACTGTATATATCATTCTCCAACTTGCTTCTTTCAAAAAATATTTTTAGAACAGTCTTTTTATTCATATAATATTCACTTATTTTAACTACTATACAGTATTTCATAATGTGATTATAACTCAAGTTAATTATTTATTCCCTATTTGATGGACATTTAGTTATTTTTTTTTTTTTTTTGGCTATTACTAAGTTGGAATGTAATTCCAACTTAGTAATAGCCAAAAAAGCCACATGCCCCTTGTGTATATGTACGAGGCATGGATGTTGAAATGGAGTTACTGGATCATGTTCTAGATGCATCTTCTGCTACATTCAATATTGCCAAATTGTTCTCCAAAGAAGATAGACCAGATTATGTTCCTATCAGCAGTATGTTAGAAATAGTACATGTTTCTCTATATCTTTTCCAACACTTGGTATCAGAATACTAAAATAAAAATTTTTACCAAACTGTATAAAATTGCTTCAGAAGTTTTCATATTTTAACTCTTTATCGGCCATTTATGGTTTCCTCTCTGTAAATTATTTGCTCATAGGCTTTGCCTAGTTTTAGTAGGGTTGTTTACCTTTTTTCTTACCTGTTATTTGGAATTCTTTATATATTCTGAATATAAATCTTTTGTCATACACGTTGCAGATACCTTCTCTTTGTCTGTAACTTATTTACCTTTGTTCATGGTTGCTTTAGGGGTAGTCACATTGGTCAGTCTTTTATTATCATTTGTGCATATTGTGTTTGCTTTCAGCTTCAATCTATCTGAAATATATTTTTGTGATTGGTGTGAGATTGACATCTAATTTTATTTTTGCCTTGTAGATAATGAGTTATCCTAACACAATTTTATTGAATATATTTTCTTTTCTCTGGCATTGTACTAGGCATCCACTATTATACATAAAGTCCCCAAATTATTGGCTGTTCTATTGCATTGATTTATTTTTCTGTTCTTACACTACTACCATACTGTCTTAAACATTGTGGCTTTATATTAATAATAAGCTTATAGATTTGGTATAGTAAAACCCTTTCCTTGCTCTCTTCAAATTGGTAAATATTCTTGACCCTTTGCTTTTACATTTGATCTTTAAAATAATTTTTATCAAGCTTCATGAAAAAATACACTTGGGATTTTTATTAGCATTGAATTGTTTAAATTAACAAAAAGAGAATTCATGCATTTAGATGATTTGGGTTCCAATTTATACAGATTTTTAAAAAATAAAGTTCTGTAGTCTTCTCCATAAAATTTTGACACAGTTTTATGAAGTTTATTCCTGATTATCTCACATATTTTGTTTCTAATATAAATAGGGTCTCACTTTTCAATGTCAGTTTGCTATAGATTTTTGGTATAGACACTTTATCAAGTTAAGGATATTCCTTCTAGTCTTAATTTACTGAGAGGTTTTGTTTTTTCCTTTTTTAAATAATCATTAATGTGTGCTGATTTTATTGAATGTTTTTCTAATGAAAAGGCTTCTTTCTTCTTCTTCTCATCTCTATTAGTGAGGTCAATATCAGTAGTAGATGTTCTAATATGTATCACCTTTGCATTCCAGGAATAACCCCTACTTGACAGTGATATTTTTAAATACATCTCTGGATTCTATTTGATAGCATTTAGGTGTTTTTCCTTTCTTTTCAAGTTAGAAAGCCTGTTCTTTTCTTTAGATGGTTTCTTGTAAATGGCATATAGCTAGATTTTATTTGTGATGACTGATATATTTAAAATTCTATCTTCTTATTTTATATTTTGTATTTTTTACTTACTAGGCTTTTTAGGAGGAGGGGGCTTCTCGTCTCCTTTTCTGTTTTCTATTGGAGTAATGTTTATTTATTTCCTTTCCTTTCCTCTATTTGTCTGGAAGTTATAACTACCACTATTCAGATAGTGGTTTTATTATCTTTTCAATATGTTGCCTAAACAAATTATAAAGTTAATTGGTATCTTTAGTTGCCTCATAAACAAGTGAAAGACCTTGAATGTTTTAATACCAAAATGTCCCCTCCTATCATCCATGTCATTGTTTTCTAGTATGTTTGTTACACCTTGTTTTTTAACCTCAAGATATCCATTGTTGTTGTTTACCATCTTGTTGCATCAGTTTCTTTGCTCATCATTGCTTCTGACACTTACTTCTTCATTCTGGTTTCAGTTTCTTTCCTTCTGAAGTATATCCTTTAATAGTTCTTTCAAGTAGAGTTCATGGTTATTATTTTCTCTAATTTTTTCATATCTGAAAATGTCTTTATCTCATTGCATTTTGAAAAAACTTACTGAGTTTCTTAGTTGATGGTTTTTTTCACTTAGCATTTTGAAGCCACTGTATTGTTTTCTGGCATCAGTTGTGGCTGGTGAGAAGGGTGGCTTTAGACTAATTTCTCTTCCTTTGAGATAACCAGAGTTTTCTTTTTGAAAGGTTTTAAGATAATTTTCTTCAACTCTGATGTTCTTTAATTTCATTGCCATGTGTCCATGTATGGATTTGTTTTGTTTTATTTCTCCTACTCAGAAATTTGTGAAATTTTTCATTCTGAATTTTTTAAATCTGAAAAATTCTATGGTTTGGTTTCTCTCCTACTCTCTCTCTTTTTGCCTTTTGGAGCTCTTAATAGATGTATATTGAAGCTTCTAATTCTAGCCTCATTGTCTGTTAATTTCTTTTCCATGTTTTTTTACCTCTTATCTCACTGTGCTCCATTCTAGATAATTTCATTAGAACTATCTTCCAGTTTGATATTTCTCTCTTTACCTGTGTCTCAATGATTATGATCTAAAAATACCCAGAATACCAAGAGCCTACGTTTTAGCTATGGTTTGGGTCAGGTAACCTTGTTTTGTAACCTCAATCACACTTTCCTCTAAGTACTAGAGTACTATCTCACAAGAACTTAACACAACTAATAATAATTTTTTAAACAACATTGCATCCTCTAATCTGTCTTAAGCTTGTATATTTCAGTTCTTCCCTGAAGTTGGTAATAATTAAGAACCACACCTACTGTTGCATAACCCTACTGAGCACATGAGCAACAGGCAAGGTAGCTAGAGGAACTTGAAGTTGAACCTTTTTCAACCAATTTGGCTGAGACAGCCTCTTTGCATTGATATACGAAAGGAGCACATTCATATAGTAAATATCAAAAGTTGTCACTATCAAGATAGGGAGCCTACATTTTAAAATGACCAAAAGTTAAGATATTCATTTAATAAATATTTATTAAGCACCTACTTAGTACCAGGGACAGTTCTAGGTACACACAGTGGTAAAGAAAACAGACCAGGCTCCTGCCCTCTTGGAGCTTATATCCCAATGAAAGGACACAGTCAATAAATAATCATGCAAACTAATAACTATATTAGATAAGTTCAGATAGTTTTAAAAGCTATGAAGAATATAAAACAAAGTAACAAGATAGTCACTAGGAGTGTGTTGTGGGAGAGGCTAGTTTAAATAGGTCAGGAAGACCTAAAAGGTGACATTTGAGCAAGGACCTGAATGGTGAGAAGCCAGCCAAGAAGAGTTTTAGGAGACGAAAAGTTTATGCAAAGGCCCTAAAGTGAGAATGAACCCAGTGTGTTAGACAGGGCCACGCAGTCAACATGGCTGAAGCATAGTCAATAACGGAGAATGTGATAAGAGATAAAGTTGGAGATCTAGAGCAAAAGTACACTCCAATTTTTTTAGGATAGTCCTGAACAATGCCTACTGTCCTAGAACAACTAATAGCACCTTCTTTCACTCTCAAAGTGTGCTCCTTGGACAATAAATGATGTGATCTCCCTATGGAGAGATAAGTAGGAACCAAATAATTTATATATAGACAGCAAATGAATAAAAACTTTACAAACTAGCTAGCATATGAATTGCTTCTTGTTCAATTGGCCCTTCCTATTTTTGTCCAAGTTGGAGCCACTTGTTTTTATTTCACAATGGTTTGGTGCATGCAGTAGGGTAAAAGAGAGATGTAGGTAAGAGCTGATTGTGCACATAGAACATCTGGTGGAGAGGTTTGGGGTTTAGATCCGAAAGGGGATACGAGTCTTACAGAGTGACTAGAGCAGCCCAAGATACTTGTGCCAAATGAAATAATGAACACTCAGGAGAAGAAGAAGAGGAAGAAGAATGAGGAGGAGTGAAGAGAGAGGGGCCACCTGTTCTATGCTATACCATAATCAGTGTTCAACTCTTTTACTGCATATTTAATCTTCATTAAATTTCATGTTTAAATTTATTTTAAGATGAGTAAAGAAAGCTAAGAGAGGTTTAATACCTTGAATGAAGTCATGCAGCTAGTGAGAATTAATGCTGGGATTTGAATCTATTAATAATTTGTTCTAACCTTTTCCATGAGATTCTCCTGCCCACTTCAAGCTTTCCAGCAGTATTCTCTTACTCCCTGGTCCCTGAACATACCATTCTCTTTCACATCTTGTTGTGTCTGTCTTTTCTGCCTTAAGATCCCTATTCGTCTATCACAAAGGTTTCTTCTCTTGTGAAGCTTTCCTCAGTTTCCACAAATATGGCAGATTGTCTTCTCTGCCCTTCCATAACAGCCATACAAATCTCCGTTACCATAAATTGTCCATTATCACCCATTGATTCACTTATTCAACTGTTAAATACTGGACATGCAACATCGAACAGGGCAGACAGAGTACCCATCCTCATAGAGCTTACGGCTGGAGAGGATTAATTAGCAAAGACATCAATACCCTTAAGAAATGTCTTTATTAAATCTCTTTTAACTTATTCGTTCATTCATTTGTCCATTCACCAAGTGCCGACTGTGCTAACGGAGGCCTGCTAAAATACTGATACATTTTGAAAAATGCAGATTCAATGTGAGTACGAATCTTGGAGTATGACATAGGAGTAGTAAAAGATGAAACCGGAGTGAAAGGCACAGGCAAGATCATGGTGGCTCCTCTGCATCTGACAGAGGAACTGGGACTTTCCCTTCCCACAACAGAAAGGCACTGATGCCTGAAATGATCAGATATTAGTAAGATCACTAGGGCAGCAATGTCACAAGACTAAATTTGAAGGGTAGAGGCTGCAGACAGGAAGACTAATTAGATAGTTGCTGCAAAGAAAGGGAGTGTGTGAAGTGAGGTCAAGTCAATGGGATGGAAAGCAGAAGATGAATTCATGGTCAGAAATAATAGAATTTCTGACTAATTATGATTAGGGGACAAGGAGTGGAAGAGCACATGCTGAGTCCTCAGTTTCTGACTTGGGATTGCAAACTCATGCCTCTTCGCTGAATTATTGAGACAGAGACGAGGTCCTGCTCATTATATCCTTGTGCTTTCCTACAAGATGAGTAAGCCCATTTCCGCTGACATCTACTTGGTGATTTGTTGATTTACGCTGGGTGAAAGCTGCACCTGATTTGGATTTGGAATCAGGAGATGAGGCTTTGGAACTAGATCTGCCACAGATGTTTTGTACCTTCAGAAAAAGCTTGTGTCTTCTCTAGCCCTGTTTCTCATCTGGAAAAGGAATGAGCTGATCTAAACTAGGATCTTTTGGTTCCCTCTCAGTTCAGAGATTCTAGGATTCTGCATTGTGCCAGTAGGTGGTTGAATATAGTTCTCAAAAGGCAAACATGCCTTTTCTATAAGCAACCTCACTTTAACACCAAAGAAGCTATTCACTGGGATTTGACTTACTGTTTTTTTTCTTTATATTCTTCATGTATCTGATAGTTCCATTTAGGCTTTCAAAGTTCGCCCTGCCCCCAACTCTGTTCTCCTTCCTTAAGTCATAACTGATCCATAGGTTCTCAGTCTATCCTATGCTATACCTTTCTTTGATTCTCCCCCACCCCAACCTTTATATTTCTGTGAAAAAGTCGGCAGAGTTCAGTTAACAGAGAACTTTTTCTCTGTCCCTGAAAATGATTGTTCATGGGCCAAAACACAGCACTTTTATCCCTACCATCCCACGTGAAAAGCTCCTTCCTGACCCACTATGCTCTTTCATAAAAGCTAAGCTCCTTCCTGCACCACAGTTTCAGAAGTGTCTGCCACCTAACATTTTTTTTTAAACTGTGCTTTCTTAGATGAGTCACAAATTTAACTCTCATCTTCATCTTTCCAATTCAGATTTTAACTAATTTTCCAGTTGAAAATTCTTTGGGCACATTAAAGTTAGTCCTTTCAAAAAAGCAATCAAATACAGTCCATAGAATTTTACAAGTAGTTTAATAAAGGTGTTCATCAGACAGGACAAGACATCCTCCCTGAGATCCTTGCCAGCCACTGCCCCAGTGGAATGCCAGGCATTTTCCTTTGTATTTCTTCTACCCAGTCTTTCCTTATGCTGTGACAGTTGATCTTCTGATCTTCGGGTTAGATATGGGAGAGGAAAGAGCCTTGTCACTTACAGAGGACTTCACCGTTTCATGAAACCTAACCCAGCAAACTTTTTGAAGGAGACAGCCAAGAGCTGAACCTCTCCTTTGGGTTACCTGAAGGAATGGAGAGAGGGTACTAGAAAGATGGAAAAACAGGCTGGCTGCTGGTCACCTCCCAACATGGGAGGGGAGCAAAGGAGGAACTCAGATTCCTGAAGTCATGAGAAAACATGAATAAGAGGGTATCCAACATTATCTTAAAATACAGGGACTACCTTCCTATGCATCATTTGAAGGTCAAATCATTAAAGACAGTCTAGAAAATAATGGAAATAACATGAGCCTGGGAGTTAGAAAACCTGGTTCTTGTTCTAGGTATAGTTCTGTCCTCTGACTTTAGACTATTTATTTACTCACTCTGGACCTCAGCCTTCTCAACTTTATAATAGGGAAGATTAAGTAGATTTCACAAAGATCTGTTTAAGTTTTGTATTTTAATGTAATTTAATATAGGTAACCTATAGGAGATGTCTCACCATATAACATTCACTTGTTACCATAGAACCTTGTATATTATAGGAATGTACTTATCATTCCATATTGTAACTTATAATTAAATTTTTCATATATTGTTTGTCTCTCCCATTGGGACATTGGTTTGCAAAGGAAATAAGCAATTTCTTTTTCATTCCATAGCCTGATACATAGCATGGTTCTACATACAGTCTACACTTTTTAATCATTTGTAAGGAGCAAGAGAGGAAAACAATTGACTTCATTTTTTGCAGTAAATAGTTATAACTATAGAGTGTATTTAGTTTTGTATTTCTGCTTTTTCCACTTAGCATATCATAAGTAATTTGCCAAGTTTCAACATTGTACCCACAATTTTATATTTCACTGAGTTATGTCATAATTTACTATCAATTTCCCTAATGGGGAATGGTTATAGTTCTAGAGTTTTACTATTAGTAAATGAAGATGCAATAAATATATCCCTGTGTATTACTTTTTTCTCTTGAAGTATTTCTTTAAGGTACCTTCCCCTGGAATCAAAAGTGTTGATATTTGATATTTCTTGATTTCTTGTATCTTCAAGTGGGTTGTACCAACATGCAGTTTTACTGTATTTGTTCTGTAGGAATGAACTTGGCCATTGATATTTCATCTTTTGTTCATATCCTTTGCCCACCTTCTTATCACAATCTTCTTCCCATTAATTTCTAAGTGAATTTAATATGTAAAAGACATTTATGTTGCATATATTTTCTCATGCTATTGTTTATATTTTTTTGCTTTTTTAAGATCCCTTAAACTTGGAATCTTTATGTAGCTATATCTATCAGTCTTATCTTTTATAGTTTCTACCTTTGCTTTTATGTGTAGAGAGTCCATCTTGCCCTTACAAATTAGGTTAAACATGTTTCCCTTGGTTTGTTTACTGTTTGTGGTTACTCTGGTATGAATTATCCATTCACACTCTTTGATCATTCTTCTCCTCTGATTCTGATGGTTTTCTTAATAATTGGTTTTTGCTTTGCATGTAAATATAGTCATGCATTGCTTAACAGCAGGAATACATTCTGAGAAATGCATCATTAGGCGATTTCATCATTGTGCAAACATCACAGAGTGTACTTACACAAATCCAGATGGTATAGCCTACTACACACCTAGACCATATGGAATAGCCTATTGCCCCTAGTCTACAAACCTGGCCAGCATGTTACTGTACTGAATACTGTAAGCAATTATAACACAATAGTAAGTATGTGTGTACCTGAACATAGAAAAGATACAGTAAAAATATGATGCTATCTTATGGGAACACCATCATGTATGTGGTCCATCATTGACTGAAACATTGTTATGGGGCACGTGACTGTATATATATACACATAGCCATTAACATTTTTTCATTATATTTTCAGTTTCTAATAGTATTCTTTGGCTTAATTTTTGTATTAAACTCTTTATTCCAAATGTTAATGATTTTTTTGAAAGACAGTATGGTTCTCACTTTTTTCATCAAATTGCTATCAAGGGGAGATGATGTCACTTACAAAATTATATTTCCTTTCTCTCTTGTTCTGAAAATTTTCCTTGATCATATATTGAGTCTGTACTGCTGGATCTATTTCTAGACTCTCCATTCTGTTATGCTGATCTATATGTCTATTTTTGTGCCAGTAAATCCTGCATTTATTTGAGGACAGCTCAGATTTCCTCTCTTGAGTCTTTGTTTCTTCAGGCTAAACATTCCTTGTTCTTTCAATGGCTGCTCTTGTATTTAGCATCCAAGACCCTTCCTGCCCCCCAGGCGGCTAGAAGCAGGCAATTGTGAGACAAATGACCAAGCATCAGAGGACCCTCAAGTTGCCTCACTTGGGGAAAGAAGTCCATACCTAGGGGTAGCACCCAGGCAAGGAAAGGAGTGTGATGAGATCTTACATTGAAATAACAGTTCTGGTTCTCTTTCTAGTTTCTCATCTCCTTTAATCAGGCAGGCAGAATAGTTTACAATGGCTGAGAGCCCGCCTCAGTTCAAATCTCAACTTCACCATTTCTTAGCTGTGTGACCTTGGGCAAGTTTATTAAACTCTTTCAGCCTTATTTACCTCAACCGTAAAATGAAGACATAATAATATCCACTTCATAAAACTGTTGTAAACAAGAAGTGAGGTAATGCATGAACACACAGTAAGTACTTGCTAATATAAGCTGTTGTTATTACTGCTGAAACATCGGTCATACAGACTTATTATTTTAACATTTTGAGGTAGTTGCTAATATACACAACTTAATGTTGAATGAACAATAAGAAAAGTTCAGTAACTTTCCCACCGAGCTAGTAAAAGTGCTACAGGGGATGTCTCACCTCATCAGTATAACGCCAACACCCAGCTTTTTCCTGTAGACTACCCTACTCCACAGCGTAATGTAAGGTACTGATAGCTGAGTCTTTGGATTCTCCAATGCTTACACAGGGGAAGCTCTAAATTCTTAGAAAAAGATAAAAATATAAGGTTCAAATATAAGATTATCTTGAGGTTTCCTTTTGGTTTAAACATGGAAGTGCATTAGATTAATGGGAAGACGCAATATGGTTTTATCTTTATCTACAAATTAGCTGATATGGAAACACGTCCCTTCAAACTAAGTATCACTGGGCACATTACTCCAAGTGACAATGACACAGGCCCAAAAGCATTTGTCATCTCCATAGGGTGCCAGAGGAAGCAGCTCTTCCTCTCTCTCCTTCAGCACATGCTACCTGTGCTCTCAGAAGGCCCACGGCTGGGAGGGAGGCAGGTGGAGGAGGCCACACGACTGCCAAGTCAAACACACCGGAAGGTCTAATTTTAGCCCTCCTAGCCTTGGCATTGTCCACTTCAGCCAAGATATTTTTCATGCACCACAATAGAGTGCTTTGTCCCAGCCTTGCTGGATACTGCACAAAAGCCAGCAAGGACAGGGTGAGACTAATTCAGAGCTGGAAGCACATCAAAGAGAGAAACCTCACTGTAGAGGGTCAACCCTCCTCTGGCAACCTCTGGTGAATATGTCTTTTCCATCAGCTCCCCAAACTCTAAGGAGGGGCACTTGGTTGTGCTTTTCCTTCTACATGCCTCCTCTCCCTCCAGCTTCTTTCTGTGAACCTTCTGTCAGCTGCCCATGAACATGTGTCTTTTCTCCTGCTTGCCAGGGATTTGAAATCTACTCTCTGTCTTTGTCTCTGTCTAACAAAGCCCACTTCTTTCTATGTATTTTGACTCTTGTTTTCTTTCCTGGCATGACTGGAAAGTGTACTAGAACTAGAAACAATTTCACAGTACAAACTGCCTCCATGGTTTGTTTCTTACAATGACCTGGTGAGTTAGGTGAGGCAGAAACTTTCATTGATGAGAAAACTGAAGTTCAGAGAGGATAACAAACTTTCGTAAATGTCTCATGGAAAAACACTGGCAGAGTTGGGACTGAAACTTAGCTCTAGTGCTTTAGGGAAAGGTGTGGGCCCATGTACCTATCCAAGCACAGAAAACCCACACAGGCCTTTGGGAGAGCCCTGGAAAACTTTGCCTGAGGATATCAGCTGGTTCTGTGGCCAGCAGTTCCAGGTTGAGGTCCCAGAATGGTGGGCTTTACCTCCAGGTAAATCATCATTTTCTTATTTCCTGGAAAGACAACAAGTAAGGTTGACTCAGAGGTGTAACTGTTTCCAAAGCCTTCTTGAACGTTTTCTTTGTCCTTCGGGTAGATCCCTTTCTAGACTCCATTGGGCAACCCAAGACCCAGCTTCAGGCACCCAGAAGTGGTTATCTTCAGATTACCATCTTTTTCTGCCTTTGAATTTTCTATTTTCTGAATTCGAATTTCCATCATTATAATGAGCAATGGATAGCACTTTAGCATTTGCAAAGCTCCTCCCTATCTTACATCTTATTTAAACCTGTGATAACACCCACATTGGCATTGTTACCATTGATCTCACAGATGACAAAACTGCACCTCAGAGAGGTTTGTTGACATGGTGGATCGTGAGAATCGAGGACACTGACCTGATCCTGGCTCCCAACACTGTGTCTCCCCGTCACTGCTTCCTCAGGGCGCTGAGCTGTCAGCCCAGGGTTCTCCTGAGCTTCTCCTCCATATCCAGCACTTCATCCAGAGCTAACCAGGATGGGCCTCAGAGCTAAAGGTCTGTGACCCACAAGTGAATCCAAAAATATTGCTGTGGATTAATTGTTTGAAAAGGGAGTGGCTCCAATTGAAAGCACCACAGGAGTTCTATTGCCAGGACTCTTTCATCCCATGGCCCTCCCAAAGGCCTGTGTGGGCTTTCTGTACTTTATAGGTTCATGGAACCACACCTTTCCCTAAAGTGTCAGAGCTAGGTTTCAGACCCAACTCTGCCAGTGTTTTTCCACGTGGCCTTTGCAAAAGTCTATGTCCTCTTGAACTTCAGTTTTCTCATCTGTACAAGCTCTATGAAAGTTTCTGCCTCACCCAGTTCTCCAGGTCATTATAAGGCATAAACCACAGAGTCAGTTTGCAGATTGTGAAATTGTTTCTAGTTCTTAATCTAGTGCACTTTACAGTCATGTCAGGAAAGGAAACAAGAGCCAGATATACAGAAAGAAGTAGGCTTTGTTAGGATTTGATTGCTTTGTGAATGAAAGAAATTTTGTTTGTTTGTTGACATGGAAATTATTTATGTACTTTTTTCTGATTATAAATGTTATATATGCTCATTACAAAGAGTTCAGAAAGATAATGAGAGAGTAAAATATTACCGTCATACCTCCAGCAGTTATACCATTGTTAAAATTTTGATGTGATTTATGAATTGGCCGAACTTCCAGTGCACCCAAGCTTGAGCAAGTGTGTGTATAAAGCAAAAGCAAGATGATCCTACACATACTGTTTTGCGATCTGCTTTTTTCACTTAACAGTTTATGGCAATATCTTCTCTCCTTTTTCCTTTCTTTTTTGGGCCTCAATCACCACTTATATTAATCATATTCCTCAGTTCATGGCACACTATCATCATTGTCTGCATAAAGCCCTTCTTGTGTTTTCTTATTTATTTTTTATCTTCCCTTTATCCTCTACATTCACTTCCATTCTCCTCCATTCTACTGTGTTAGATATATGTCCTCAGGTGAGGGTTTATCCTTGAAGACATATGGAGTTTGTATATTTATGTGTCTTCATTTAAATAAATGACATTGAGTCAATACCAATCCATGTCAATCAATGTAGAGCTATATTACCACTTTTAGTGGCTTCATAATTTCCATTATGTAGCTCTACCAAAATTTATTCGACCAGATTTCTGTGATGCACATTTGCATTGCTTTTAAAAGGATTTTTTGTTGTTGTTTTGAATACTGCTGGGGTAAACATCCTTGTATGTATGTCTCTGAAGACTTGTGTGATTATTTCTTTGAGATGATTTTGAGGGACCTCTTTATAAAATATTCTTCACCCAATCTTTCTAAAGAAGCTTTGTTGATGATTATTTAGCCAGAAGTGTGTGCGCTCGCGCTCTCTCTCTCTCTCTCTCTCTTTCTCTCTCTCTCAGCTTTGCTTGTCTCTCCCTAATAGCACTTAGTGCAGTCATCTTTGATCTTTGTTTCACACGTTCTCTCTTATCACTCAACTGATAAGCTCTAGCTGTTGATGGCAGGAGTCACATAGAAATTAATTGATTCGACAACATTTACTAGGTACCTATTCAGTGGTGAGCTCTGAACTAGGTGCAGAGGTGAACCAGACAATCACTCTGCCCTGGAGGAATGCCCTCTCCATTGAGATGAGAGATGTATGGTGTAGATATCACTGTGGCAGGTGACACGGGGACAGCAGTTGCAGAAAGTACAAAAGAGAAAGCTAGACAATGAAGTCATTAAAGATGAGGTGCCTCATCTATGTCTTAAAATATGAGATGGAGTACACTAGATGATCAAAGTATAGTTAATGGGAACTGCCCTCTGAGCAAAATGAAACACAATCAGAGAGGTTGGACATGATATAGGAAGTTGGAGCATGGGGTGAGAACATGGTGGGAGGTGCTAGGATGGAGAAGAAGAAGGGAAAGGTGGGAGGCTGGGGGTGGGATAGGCCCAGGTGAGCAGGTCTGGAAAGCCACACTGAGGGTTGGAATTCAGAGTGAAAATGATGAAAGGCTTAAACCCTGCTGAAGGGTTTAAACAGGGCAGTGATATGATTGGGTTTTGTGTTTCAGAAAGGTCATTCTAGCTACTATAGTGTGGAAGATGGATTCCAGGAGGGCAAGACTGCAGACCAGGAAGCAAGTTAGGAGGGTATTGTACTAATCAATGGAGAGATGATAATGGTCTGAACCAAAAGGTGGCAACAGAGAGAAGTAGATGGAGTTGAAAGTCAGAAAGTAGAATCTACCAACTGCTTACCTTGATGATTGATTAGGTTACAGAAACATGAAGGAGAAGAAGCAGCCCAGGTTACACCCAGGTTCTGATTGGGACCCTGGGTAGACGGTCAGGCCATTGACCCAGAGAGGAGCAAAGGTAAAAGGATGTTTTAGGTGGAAAAGAAAGGCCAGTTCACATTGGGATAATATGTTGCATTATATGTGGTTCTAGAATACAAAGGTGGAAATGTCTAGCAGGTGGATGAATATGTTATCTAGTATTCAGGAAAGACCTGTACTAGAAATGATGGTACTGAGTAAAAGTTTGTGGAATAAATTAATCAATTGCTTAATTTTCAGCATCCTGTCTCCTTCAAGTAGACCATTTTTCTTCTATAAATCCACTTTTACATGAGAATTTCAGAGTTGTCTGTATTTAAGACCCACACACATGAGTAAAATTATCTTTTTAGAATTACTGTGGAGATAATTAGAAACACAGTGAGTGAAAATGACTCTCAGAGGGGTAAGAGCACTAGCCTAAGAGTCAGAAGAGGAATGAGTTGTGACTCAGCCACTATGTTAGACACTTGGACATCCAAGTCCTCTGAGAGTAGAGAGGGGCTGCGCCGCAAAGCTCAAGGCCTACCCCTGTGACCGTGGGTGTGCAGGTGGCCTGGGGCACTCCTGGTCCACACTTCACTCTCAGCAGCTGCCTGCTGCTCTGAGATGAGGGCAATGGTCCCTCCCCACTGGGACTTGGCGGCACAACCTGGAACACAATCTGTTGGACAGAAGGCTGTGATTATTAATGAAAGCATTTCCTCTGTTACCTCACAGAACTAAGTGAGGTTCTGACACTGCCAAAGACAGCCTGTTTCCTTTCATAGAAACCAATTCTAAGAAATACATATAATGGTCGGAGACAGGACGCACAGGGAAGTAAAAATAAGAAGCAGAAAAGTGGGTGGCTGCTTGAAACACTCCCAGATGAAAGGTTACCAGCTATTAATCAGCTCACACTTCTGTTCAGTGGGTGAGTGAGGAATTGGATGGAAACTTCACTTAACAGTTGATGTTTCACTGGGGCTCTGGGGTCCTCAGATGACTTTCCTCTGTTGGGCAGGATATGACACACTGTTAGGTAAAAGAAAGAGAGCCAGCGGTGCGGTTCCCGTGTTTCCCAGTTTGCGTTCTCCTGTTTGCATGGAGCAGGCCTGCTGCCAGGTATCGAGGTTAGAATGACTCCAGGTGTCTAGGCCTGAGTCTTGCAATGTCCACCTCTCCATCTTCTGGAGCCCAGTTTGCTGGGCCCTGTGATGAAGATAATAACAGCCACTGTTGAACACCTGCTTCATGGAAGACACTATTGTAAAAAATTCAATGTGTCACTTCATTTATCCTCATAACAACCCTGTGAGCAAATAACATCATTTCAATTTGACAAATGAGGAAACTGAGACTCCAAGGGGCTTAGTAGCTCATCAAAAATCATGTACTTTGTGTTTAGTGGTAGCATCAGTTGATTCTAGATCTGACTCTAGCACACACTCTTCCCCCTCCACCCCACTACACTAAGTCCAAGTGAAAATAAAAGCAATATCAAGCCTTGGTAGAAAGAGAAGGAAAGCCACAAGGTGGAGTGTGAGGGAAACTGAGTTTGAATAAAACCTTTTCAAAAGTCATAGACTAGCACCTGGGTACAAATACCTAAATGACACTTCCTAGGTGCTCAGGAAATGTTCTTTGTGCCTTGGAAAGGAGGAATAAGATGGCAGTTGAGTCTGACCCCCAAGGGCTGATCAGGCCATTTTGATCCCTTACAAATCAGAGACCCTGGACATCTGGTCCCTAAGTTACCAAGTGGGTTTTAGCTTAGGACCACCTAGTGAGATCCAAAGACTAATATCCGTGGCAGCTCCCAGCCGAGAGTTGGGAATGTTCCATTTGGCCAAGGCTCTCAGCCCCTGCCCTGGAGAGGGACAGCTCAGGTGGGAACTTTGCTGGAAGCAGCTGCGGCAGGCCTCAAGAGGGAGGTCACATTTCACACCTTGCTCACGTGGACTGGCTCTTCCCAGTTCTGCAGGGCCCAGACCTTCAGCCCATCTCAGTGCCCAAGGATCAGAAAGGGCACTGCAGCAGCCATGAGTCTTGTTGCTGAGACTCCACAGCCAGGGCACTGCTAGGCTCTGTGTCTAACTCGCTATGTTAGACACAGGCAAAGGCCCCCTAGCCTCTGTGGGCCCCTTCTAAAAACAAAGTGATTGGAGCAGATGACTGACCCCTGGGGCCCACTTCTGCTTTCACTTTCATGTATGAATTACACTTTCTTGAAAAGGACTCTTGTCACTTGCCCTAACAGTGTCACCACTGTTGCCATCCAAATATTTTTCCTCATTTATCATACATCAAAAAATACTTTTGCCTTATCTTGATTCCCTAAGGATACAGTCTGTGCCCCCTACCTGCTTGTGGAGAAGCAGCTACAATCCCAAGGGGTTCGGGTTTTGAGGTAACGTCAGCAGAGAATGCTATGTGAAAGGATTTCTCTTCTTTCCAGAAGCTGCTCTCGTCCCCAGACAGCACGAAATGCCAACTTGTGATCAACACCCTCCCTGCCCCCTGGGACATGCTGCTGGGGGCTTGCGAGCACTTGGCTTCAGGAGGATGAGGAAGAGAGGGCAATAGAAAGCCAGAGTGTCAGATATTTGCCTTTATTAGAAAAAAAAAACCACGATATGCTGGGCAACTTTGAGGCATGGTTTCCAGGGCTGTTTTTAACAGTCTCTGGAAACTAGCAACCTCATGTCATTTGTTTATAGGATCTGAGAGGGGTGGCGATGGGGTTGTTTCAACATCCTTGCATGGAGATAAACATGGCCAGTGGCTTACAGGCTATGCGTGTTTGGCACAGGGACAGCATGCCTTGGGGGTGGGTATACCCCGCCAGGTCTGGGGACAGGCTTCTCAGCCCAGCTCTGCCATCAGCAGCCCTTGTGATCTTGGAAACTTCATCACCATCCTGAGCCTGAAACTCTCCAACCTAAAACCAAAGGCACAAAACAGAGGAGCACAGAGGCAAATCTTTGCAAGCTCTGCTCTTCCCTAGTTGTGTGAGTTTTGATTTCTTAATGCTAGTTCTCAGTACCAGGATCCTGAAACCATATGAGAGATGCCAGGTGCAGGGAGTGAGGAATCAAAGAGAACTGAGATCATGTCTGTGCTGTTTTGGGGTGTGCTCCTTAGACTCCCTGCTTTGATTTTTATTCATGCTTTATAGCAGTGTGTCCCAGATTAACTCATGATCATATTCCCCCAAGTTGCTTGTTAAACGTATAGATTTCCCTCTAAGGGAGGGTCCCATGATGCTATATATTTTTAACAAAGAAGCAAGGATGATTATTGTATTCTGGCAAGTTTGGGAAAAACTGCCTAAGAGTTTTCACCTGGGTACCAGTCACAGATTGAAGGTGCCTGATCTGGTGGGAATGCATCTCTGTCCCCTGTGCTACGTAGCTCCCTGTATGAGCATTCATCTCATTGTGCCTCATATTCCAAGAGCTGTGAATGTCTCCTGCATGCAGGTCTGAGCCCTTCAAGATTGGGACTATGTCTTCTCTTGATGTCCCGTCATTGCCTAGCACAGGGCCTTTCCCATGGAAGATTCTTAAAAATGTCTGCACAGCTGAGTTTCCCAGAGGATTTTCTGCCTGATTCCATCAAGTTCATTGTACCACAGATCCTGATTGACCAAAATCTGCAATATCAAGCACAAAGAAAAGAGGAGAGTAGTGAGAGTTGTCAGAGAAGCATCACGGAGAAGGCAGGGTTGGAAGGGAGCCTCGCAAGAGGAGTAAGGTTTAGACAGGTGATCAGAAAACATAAGGGTATTCCAAGCCAGGAGTCTAAGCATGAGCAAGGTCAGTTTCTTGCAGTTATTTCAGTGTACAAGTGAGGAGTCTAGGGCCTGGAGAAAAGACTTGATTTATACAAGACCGACCTGGATAATCTGACACTAACCCATTCAAGCCTCCTTCCGCATTGGCATTGCATCCAAAGATCTCCAACCTGAGTCCCTAAAGCCCTTTCTTCCTCTGCTCTGGGTCCTATTTCCAAGGCTCTTTCCCCATTGATGTGATTATCCTACTGTGCATCTGCATGCGTGGCTGCACTGCTCCATCTCAGCCACCCAATCTTTAGAGGAATCTTGCTAAGACTCAGCCAGGCTGATTGCTAGTTCACCTGGGAGGAGGCAGGTATGCAGTTCTGTGTGCCTTATCATGCTCAACAGGCTCTGGTATGTCCTGGGAAGCTAGATTTAGATAGAGGGGGTAAGGGACAAGCTCAGGGAAGCACACACACACAAATGTATTTTATTTGAATCCTCTTTAATACTCAAAGTATTTGTGGAGCAGAGATGCACATTGGTACTTCTTGGCTCACTGGTGGGCCCTTTCCCTCCTCCAGGAAGTTCTCCTGGTCCTCTCCTAAGGACACTTATAGGCTCTGCCTCTTCTGCTCTGGAACCTGCTATCAAGATAGGGTAGGGAAGAGATGGAAGGTGAGCAAAATTCAAGACAGGAGGACCAGTTCAGAAGTGGGTGCAGCATCCAGGTGAGAGAAGATGAGGCCTGTATTAGGAAAACAATGGGGTGACAGAGAACTAGTTTCATTCTTTACTAAGCCTTTACTAGCTGGCTGAAGTAGGATAAATTACTTAACCTCTCTGACTTTCAAAGTTCTCATCAGTAAAAAGGGAATAATAATTATCTCTTTTTTACAGCATTGTTATATTGGTAAATGCTGTTGCAAAAAAAGCTTTTTATAAATTATAGTGTACAAAAATGCCATCTTTTGGGGGCATCATTTGTAATTAAGTGGTGCCCAGCTTTCCTCCTCAAGGGTTCTGTCCTTGTGGAGTTTCCTGGCCTCCGCCAGTCGTGTTTTGTACCTGGCACTGAACTTCTTTCTATTGCAACTCAAGCAGTGAGAAATTCTTTTGGTTTGGGGTTGGTCTATTTTTGTATTATCGCCTGGAACCACAGCTTAAATTTAATGCACTTTGGTTTCTGTCCCCTCCCTTCTTGGGTAACAAACATTCAAGTGCTGACAAGTTCTCAGGTAAAGAATCCACAGGGCCAGCATGTGCTGAAATAAGCCAATTTGAAGTCTGACTCATGTTTTCATATTTACAAAACTTACATGGCAAATCAGTGAACGATGGAGTTAGAAGGGCCTTAGACATCATCTGGTCCAACTCACTCATTTTTTAATGGGAAAAAATGGGAAACTGGGTTACTCAGGGAAACTGAGTAACTGGAAAGGAAAGCATCTTGGCCAAGATCACAGAGTAAGTTAGAGACAGAACTGGCATTCATCCCCCTCACATTATGTCGTGGAATGTCTTTTTTGGGAATGTTATAAGATTTACTGATATTTTTAACTTTTCTGTATCCATAATGAATGATATTACTTGGCCCAAATCATTGCAGCCCAGAGCAAGAGGAGTATAGGTGGGGAGCATTCATCCAACCATGCTTCCATTCATTTATCCAACACTACCAAGCACCAGCTTTACACCAATTACTGGAATAGTTGCTGAAATAAAAGACACAGGCCCCGCCTGCAAGGTGTTCAATATTCAGTGATGAAGACAGAGAGGTAAACAATCTCCAGGAAGACTGGCTATTTTCTATGCAATTAAATGAAACATTCCTCCCATCTGCAGACTGCATTTTGTATTTATACTTATGATTACATTGACTCTCCTCATATATGGATTATAAGACTGATTTTCCCAGGAAGAAACATACCAAAAACCTCAGTCCCCTCATTTATTGACTTCCTCAAAAAATATTAGTTGAGCACATAGAGGAGACAATCAAACATGCAAAGATAAGTAAATGACAGTCCTCTCTCTCAAGAAACTAACCATCCAGTAGAGAAATAAATAAGGATCACAGAAGCTTTTACAAGGAAAGGGAAATACCTAGGACAATGAGTGCCTAAATCTGCCATGAGAAGTCCAGGAAGGTTTCAGGAGGAGGCGGTGTGTGAGCGACTAAAGAAGGGGAAGACGTCTGCCGAGCAGATCAAGGGGGATGTCATTCTAGGAAAAGAGAACAGCATACGCAGAGCTGTGCAAGTGTGGAAGCACACAAGTCCTGGAACCTGCAATAGTTAATTACTGCTGGCATATGGGAAAAGACAGATTGGCGGAAAGTGAAGATACGAGTGGGCAGGGCCTGTGCCGTGCAGCGTCAGGGCTGCATCCTGGAGATTAAGGAAAAGTACTGAGGGTTTTAGGGAGCAGATCAGGCCAGGAGGTTTATATTTCAGAAATTCACTCAGGCAGCCACAGCGAGGAGTGTTGGAGTCAGGATGCCTGGTGAGGAGGCCAATCCTTAATCCAGGCAAGACCTGAGGAAGGCAGTGGCAATGGCACTCTGAGCCAGGCCAGAACTTGACTTTCTGCGTGATCCACCCATTGCCAGTCACGCCTGAGTGATGGTGCTGATCATGACCCGTAACCAAGAAGCATGCAGCTTTGCATGTGAGTCTCCAAAGCTGTGATTCATGGTCCTGACAATGTGCCCTGTGTGTGTAAGAGACCACCATCTCCCCAGTCAGCTGGAATGGGTTTAAGACCTCACAAAGGATCCGTGGAAAATCCAAGCTTTCTTGCCCAACAAAGAAGCTGATACACTGTTGAACTTCCGAAGGGACTTGGGGGATGTGGTGTTTAATAACCTTTAATTCATTTTCCCAAAATTCTTACAAAGTCACTTCTGAGCTTGTGGTTTTGGTAAATCTGTTTTTCAAATAAGGCAGCCAGTCTGGCAAAGTGACTCCTCTTTCATCCCTTCTAGGCCCTGATTCAGCTCTCTCAAACCTTCCTGCTCTCGCTCCTCCTGTTCCTTCTCCTAAAATGCCTTTCATCCACTGTCTATGATTGCACCTTAGAGTCTGGTAGATCCAGGTTCCAATTCCACCTCTGCAGTGCATTAGTTGTGTGATCTTGTACAAGTTACCGAAGAGTTCTGAGTCTCAGGGAGCTGCCCCAATGCCTACTGTTCAGTTGTAAGGTCTGTGACATGCTCTATATAGTAACTTCTCCATAGCCAACACGCCATATTCGGTAGCCATTATTGTTAGGTGACAATCTAGTATAATAATGAAAGTTGGTAATTCTCTACTGAAAAGAACAAAGTGAAATATTGAAAGATTTGGTAAATACATCTTTTGATTATCACGATAACCATGAATTATAGTTTTCTTACCCACGTTAATTAAACCTGACACCTGAGTACCCACTTGAGTTCCACATCCAGCTGTGGAATGCCACAGAAACTTATAATTAAGACAGTTGCTAATAAGAGTCTTGGAACTTGAAGTTTAGAGCAAAAATAAGTAGAGAAGCTCCATGATAGAGGGCATGGTTGCTGAACCCTGGGTCCTTTTCTCAGACTGAAGAGCTTGGGAGATAAACGGCCATCTGCATGGTATTATATCATCTGACCGCTGCCGGGGTGGTACTGAGTGGAAGCTTTCCCTGGAAGTAGCAAGAGTGGCATGGTTTGATTACAGTGAAAGGATTGTTCATTGTTAGGGCAGGTTATTGACAATGGGTGTGGAATCCATTTTAGGAGAGTTAAAAAATAATAACAATAAAGTATGTGATGAGATTACCACTTCTGGGCTCTTGCAAGTGTAGACGTGCCAAAGCCTGGGAGAGTGTTCGTCTCAAGCACTTTGAAGGACTGGGTTCACTCGGGTAACTTTTTCAAAACCTAACTCAGTCTCCTCTAACTGGATCTCAAAAAATCTTCTGGCACTTTCCTGATTCTGGTAGTCGCTCAGATTTTCAAATTTAACTTGGCTTTTTAAATCAATCTGGGGTAAATTTATTATATTTTAATTATTTTATTATTATTAGAAAACAACAACATGAAAGAGAATTTTTTTAAAAAAAATTATCCTTAATTTCCCTGCACTAACACAACTATTTTAATTTTGGAGTATTCTTTTTGGTCTTTGTTTACCTACTTAATTCTTAATAAGTCATCAAAGTAAATCTGAAAAAGTTTTATTACTCCATTTGCTTTATTAATGAAGAAACTGAAGATAATAAGGTTAATTAATATTGCCCTAAGTAACACATAGTAAATGGCCAAATCAGGAGGAAAAGTCAGGAATGACCTGCTCTGTCCTCCTATACTCTACTGTGATATTGGCCACACAGCCTGGCCATTGATGCATATGGGTAGCGTTATTTTATGCACTATTATTTTCACTACTAGTAATAATGGCAGTCCAGAATTCCATCAACTAAGACTTACCAAGCAATCCCTAGAAAAAGCCACCAAGAATTTGTTAACTCTTAAGACAATGTTGTAGGAAGCATCTAAATATGAGAGAAAAATAGAGAATTAATATGGCTAATAAAAAAAAGCTTTTTCTTTAAAAAATATGTAAATTATACTTCAATAAAGTTGTCTTTAAAAAAAAAAAGCTTTTATCATTTGAAAAAAGCTGCAACTTTGAAACTACAACAACTGAGACTCCCTAATATTGCTTGTCAGATTTTCCAAGCCACTTTTTGATGACTTAGTTATGAAGTCTTATTATTCTTGTCAATAATCCCATTTATTATCCCTTCAACCTAAATGCAGAATTAGACACCTGGGCAGCAAAGGCTAATGAATTGTAATTTGTAGAAGAAAAACAGTTTCCATATGCTTTCTATGAATAGCATAAAAAGGGATGGTTTCCTTCCATCTGGGAGTCAACGCCATGTGGAAGATGACACAAGAGGAGGAGGGTGAGCTCTACAGCCCTTGGAACTGTCAGAAGAGTCTATTTCGCTCATATTTTTTTCTAGAATACCAGGTAGAAGGAGGCAGACTTGGGGAGACACGGATCAGACACACTGGAGGGAGTTCCAACCAAGGGACTACTCAGAACTCTAGCTTGGCTCCTAATCACGTTTGAAACGATCACAGTCACAACGCTAATTGCATTAATTTGCTTTTCTTCAGGCAGAATGGGGAAACAGAATAGCAAACTGGCCCCCGAAGTGATGGAGGACCTGGTGAAGAGCACGGAGTTTAATGAGCACGAACTCAAGCAGTGGTACAAAGGATTTCTCAAGGACTGTCCGAGCGGGAGGTTAAATCTCGAGGAATTTCAGCAGCTCTACGTGAAGGTAAGTTGTTTTTCATTCTCTCTCTTTTTTTGTTCCCTTAGGCCAGAAACTATTGTCTTCATGAAATGTAACTTCACATGGAGTCATAACTCTGGGTAGCCCATTTTTTCAACTCTGGTGACTTTCTGCCCATAAAGAAAAATGAACATTTTTAAAAAATGCAAATGTATGTATGTCGTTCTGGAGACAGGCAATTTCTGAACAAGAAGAATAATGAATGATTGTTAAATAAAAACACTGAATAGAGTTCAGAGAATGACAGCATCTGATGAAAGAACCATAAAAATCTCAGATAATAGTGTTTGCTGATGATTATTAACAGTCTGCTAATTACAACATTGTTTGGCTTGTTGAAGGTATATGTACCTCTGTCAGTTAAAGACAAAGTACGCAGGAGGGCTTTTTCACCAAGATCCTTCTTTATCCAGATAAGATAAGGGCCCAGATTTTCATAACAGTGCATTTAGAAAAGGAGTGGAGGGTGTAGCATACATCTAGGCAACAATATCTATAGTACGGACACGTAACTCAACATTTTACGCTGTTTGGGAGCTAATCTTGACCTGCACGTTAGGTAGAACTGTCCCATAAAAGGTATAATTTCTGCTGCAGTGGTATTGTTTTGGTTTGTCTGAGTTTATGAGTTGTAATGGTTCTAGACTTGGCATGATCTAAGACATGCCATTTTGTGTACTTGCCTACACTTGCCTAATGCTATGCTCATGGAAGAAATGCATTAGTTTTTTTTTTAACTTTTTCTAGCTAAAACACCAAATAGAAAATTGCTTTTATTAATTAATTGTAGCAAATGTCAATGTAAGCAATATGAATCATCCAGATATATATGTTTATGTGAAATGACTACGTAAAATATTAAATATTGCCATCTCCTGAAGCTGAGCATTTCCTATAGCCTGTGATCCAGCAGTTTCATTCTTGTGCATGTACAAGAAGGGGCACGTGTAAGAATGCTAATAGCTATGCTGTTCACAATGGCAAAACTGGGAAATAACCAAGTGTCCATCAAAGGGAAAGTGGAAAATAAACCATGGCATATTCACACAAGAAAATTTTATACAGCAGTCAAAATGGTTGAACTCTAGCAACACTAAAATATTAAGTACAAAATGTAAGTTTCAAAATATTCTAAATTAAACACAAATGAAATAAAAAATATATACTTATAGGACTAAAAATAAATGCAATAAAATCATATAAAAAAGAAAAGCAAGGGAGTGATGAACATGGGATTCAGATTCCCCATTCAAGTGGGGAAGAAGCAAGGGATGGGATGGGGGTATGGCCACGCGGTTAGATATAGATTCTGTTCAAAGTTGTAGCTGTTGTTTTGGATGGAAGGTTTGTAGGTGTTCATTGCATTGTTAAAAGCTCATTAACCAACTAAATAAATAGTTTGCATATTATGGGATCATTGTGACACTTCAGAGAAGATCTGAGTAATCAATTATTAGCATGCAGAGATTGTTTATATAGACATACTAAAAAAATGCATCTATTATTCAATTGATATCAGCTGCTTTTGCAGAGAAGTAGGATAATATGCATTTGCTAGATTATCATACCACTCTCCATAGTTTTCAGTGTCACATCTTCTACAATTTTATCACCTAGGAGTTAGCCTGTGCCTCAGAACTATCTTTACTCTCATCAACCTCTAAGGAAAGTACAGACAAATGAGATTTGTCAAAGTCAATTTCGTGTTGCTAAAGATCATGCAAGCTGTCACTCTGTGATTAAGAGAGCCCTGTGTGCTGCGCTCCTCACTATTTGTTTAAAATGAAAGCAGTTTTCCCTTTGAAGAAAGAGCTGAGATGCAGGAAATGAGGTATTTCATTTACACACTGGAAGTAGGTAGCACTGAAAAGCACCAGCCTCGTGGTGGGGGGCCATGTAAACATTAAGCAATCTATGGTACAATTAATGTATATGAACCAAAATCATCCCCCATCTCACCCCTGGAGTAGGTTTTTTGTTCTAGGAAGGGAATATATGACTTTCTCAACTTAGTTTATATTCTTGGCAACCTCTTATTTCAACCTCTTAACAGCCATACTCAAACTCAGCCTGTGCTTTTATATCAAACAGTGGGAAAACAGGCAAAGTCTTTTTCTCCTTCCAGAGTTATCCAAGAACAGAAATCAAGGGAGAATTACAGAAGAAATGTGTCATGTACGCAGAAAAAAAGAAAGATCTGATAAGCTAGAAAGGGAAGCCTAGAGAAAGATGTGGATTATGTAACAGGCCCAGGAAAGGAGGCTGATGAGAAAAAACTTTTTTTAATGCTTCTGGAAAATGCAATTGTTCAGCAAGACACAGTCATTATCCTGAGGAATGGGCACTTTTCAGTAGTTCCTTCTATCTTTGGCGTGGAGATTGACCCATCCTGGAATGCATCTGAAAGGGCGAAGCCAGCTGTGGCCTCTGCCCTCCTGTCTTTGCAGCCTGGCGAGTCTACTCTTGCTGTCTGGCCCCTTTCAGGTCCCAGGGTGGTCACTTCGGCTGCTGTAGACCGAATTCTGAAGAGGGTGTAGGGAGGAGCAGGATAAGAGGAGAGGCTTCTCTGCAAGGCCAGGGGCCACAAACTCCCAACTTTAGTAAACTTTGCATCCCAAATGTAAAGGAACTTCTTCACTGGATCTACATTTGGAAACATTTAAAACTGAGGTTTAGTAAAAATGAGGCAATTTTCCCAACATCACAAAGAGCGTAGGCAGGATGGACTTTAAAGTTTGAGACGTTATGGCGACTCTGCCTCCAGCGAGTTGCCATGCCTCTCAGCAGCCCTCCATCCACCCCCTCCGCCAGACAGCTGCCTGAGTGAGCTCTGTGAAACACAGATCTGGGCATGGTCCATCCCAGGTAGATGCAGCTGTCATTCTTTGGTCCTGTAGACCACAGTCACCTCATTTCAATCAACACAAGACCCAGTGGCGAGCGCAGAGACTGCCACAGAGCAAGTGTCAGCAGGCATTTGTCAACTGAAGATGATAAATGCTGGCTGCATACCTTCTTCTCGGGAAGGCTTGTGGGGCAGGCATATATAAATGACTACAGGACAGTCCCGCCCGCCCTCCGGGGTTTCACGGGCAAGCCAGGAAGACACAACTAGCCACATGCAAGGCGGAACGGCATAAATGCTTGGTGGTGGGGCAAGAGTGGAAAGAAGAGAGCTTAATTTCAAAATGGAATGTTAAAACAAGAAGTTAAATGCAGTCATGGGAACAGGACTCTTAACTTTTTGAAAAGGAAAATGTCCCCTAGTAGATAGTTTTTTATCTTTTTCAAGCTTGGTACCTGGATTATATCCCCCCAAAATTTCTTTACAGAGGTAATAAAGGTAAAACGAGGCTGTTAGAGTGGGCCCTAATTCAGTATGACTGGTGTCCTCATAAGAGGAAATCTGAGCACAGAGACATACGTGTGGAAGACCACAGGGGGAAGATGGCCATCTGCAAGCCAAGCAGAGAAGCCTCAAAAGACAATTCTGTCGTTACCTTCTCTTGGACTTCTAGCCTCCAGAACTATGAGAAATAAATTTCTAAACTGTGAAAAAATAAGTTTCTGTTGTTTAAGTCACCCGGTCTGTGGTACTTTGCTACAACAGCCCGAGTGAACTAATACAGTCTCTGTTCCTCCTCCATTGACACGTGCAAACTCAGCGCCTTCTGCTCCTGACGGATAGATGCCTTCTGTCCGGGCTGTCGGGCACTCCCACACACAAGGCTTTCCGTGCCTCTGGTCACACAAGTTGTGGCAGATGTTTCATCATGCCCACCACAGCTGATAGGTTGGGAAGAAAGCTTTTGCATTTTGTCACCAGGAACCCAGTACCTGGTTTTTCCCCCATAGGAATTTCCTGTTTTCAACAATTTTTTTGATTGCCAGTTGATTACAAATGAAGACAGACAGTTTGCAATTTTAACTGCCTTTTCAGAGAATTGGCCTCAGTTTTCAAAGAAAATCAACCCTGGGGAAGAGCAAGCAGCTGTGTGAGGGAAGAAGTGGGCCTCTCCCAGGGTTCTCTTCCTGGGAGAGATGATGCCATTCCTGTTTTCTGTAGCCACGATGATATGAAAGCCAAAGAATCCAAGAAACAAACCTAGCGGAGTCCTGCAAAGAGCCCTAAGGGGATTTAAATATATGCTTAGACTTTGGCTTTTAAGATTATTTTCATCAGGAGATCTGACCTATACTTTGAAATAAGCTTCACTGGCATAAGAATAAGAATAAAAGTTTCTAATCTTCATTTTGTTAAATCGGTTTGCAGTTTGTAGATGATGTTTTCCTGACTCATTCAGGACCCATTAATTGAGTGTTATTTTGTCTAGCACTCCATGCTAATGCACATGGGAGGGCTCCAGTAGGATAAAATGCAATTGTTGTTTCCATTCATTCTCCTGAGCATTCCTACCTGCCAGAGGCTGTGCAGACCCTGGGTCTGCAGAGGAAAGCGTCCCAAATCCCTGCCCAAGTGGCTATGGTCCAGTGCCATCAAGAAGCCTATAGTCAAAGTAGAGTTATATATATGAACAGCTGTATGTATAGGGCTGGTTGCAATCAGGACCAGCAAGGACAAGGAGGGGCTCCAGGGCCCAGAAAGGGCTGGTTAGGAAGGTGATATTTAAGCTGATCCTCAAAAGAAGGGTGAATTTGAACGTGAAGATCTGTCAGTCTGTCCAGAAACTAAAAAATCCCATTGACTAGAATCACAAACTTTGAATTAAAAAAGACTATTGTGTTTTAGAGCCCTTGTGCATGGTGTTGGCGGGAGGCCCACCGGATCAAGTACATTAGGTTGAAACAAAAATACAAAACATAAAAACAAGCAAACAAAAACCTCTTGGTAGTCCCGCTGAGATAAACAACCGGAAAACAATCTCTGGAAGAAAAAGCCTGTGCATTTCAGGGGCTTCTGCCATAAATCTCTCCCTTGTTCCTCACTCCCACTTTCCTTCTCTTCTCTCTCCCCTATCTTCTTGATTCCTTTCCTTTCTTACCATTCTAACCTGTCTGCCCAGCCACTCACTTGATTCTTACCATGGCCTATGAACCTGGCCTCGGAGGTAGCATTTCCCTAACTCGAAGCCATAGAGCTTGGAAAGTCAGGAGACTTGACTGAGATCACAGAGTGGCAAGCAGAGACAAACGTCACATCACCCAGCCCAGCCTCTTCACCCCTTTCTGTGCTTTCTGTGCCCTCACATTCGGGACCAGGTGTCTGGGACTTTCCCTGGTCTACTTTGTTGTGAAGCAGTGTGCCTCAGATGCTCCCTTGTGGCTCCATCGCAGCCATCTCTCCAAGACCAGTTCAAAGGCTTCTCCCTGGGGAATCCTTCCTTGATCTCCCCAGTTCCCAAAGCCAAAAGATTCTCTTCCCCCTTTGTGTTCCCATGACTTTGGTTTAAATCTGCCTCAACTTTTAGCAAGGACATTCTGTTTTTTATAACACAATTGTGCAAGCTTTTCTCACCTCCTCACTAGATAAAGCCCTTCCCTACTCCCTGGGGCCTAACATTGCTCCAGGTGTTTTGCCTGAATACAGATAAATGTGATGTGGTTTAATCAGAAGGATAGATGGGTACCTGGCTCTACCATACACTAGCCATGTGAACTTGGAAAAGTCCTTTATGCTGAAAAGTTTGTTAAATAAATCCACAAACCACCCTGACCCTCAGTTTTCTCATCTGAGCCCTGCTTATTTCACAGGCTATCGTTGAGATGAGAAGGTGGTGAGAGCAAAAGTGCTTTGTAAACAGTGAATCCTCTTGCCCAGGTAAGGTTGATCAGTGGCTTAGTGTTAGGCACCTGGGCAGAGGAGGACTTCCAGAGGCCAAACGGCCCAGTTTCTTGGGCTGTGGCATCAGGAGTTTGCTCCTCCATCAGATAATCTATTAAAAGAAAATATAATAGAGATGACTATTATCTGTTCTCAACATCTGATTCAAATAATTTTGAAAATAAACTTCATGGTTCAAAAAAGATTTTTCTATGATCAGTTTTCAGGAATTCAGATTCTGCTTGTTAATAAGGTAATTAGGAAGAGACCTTATTAAAAATTTGTTTGCCAGAGCTATATATAGAAGCGTTTTAATTCCTTAGGGAAATAGACATTACGTAAGATACATAACGTCACCCAGATTGGGCTGGTGAGACTGTTGCAACTTGTAGTGAGAACCTAGGAATGCATTTCCACTTGGAATGTTTGCCAGCATAATTGAGGCTATACTTCAACTTGAACTAATGCAGAAAACAAGAGCTGGGGTCTGAAATCTTGAGGAAAAGACAACAGTAAAGTTAAGAGTTCTGAGAAAACAAGGTCCTACATGAGGCTTCAACGGCATTTTACTTTTACTGTGATGAGATTGTCTCAGGGAACAGTTAGCCAGCATTGTGGTTTGCATTAGAGACAGCACTTACCCCAGAGGGGTCAAAATGATAACCTCCCCTGTCTCAAGGGTGTGAAATTACTTGGGATGGTTTCCACACCTTGGGATTTTGCTTCCCACGGTAGGGCAGGTGTCAGAGAGATAGCAGTGGTCCTTGTGACTATGACATCCTGAAGGAATGCTCCTGAAGGACACCTCGACTTCTCTGTCCCCAGAATAAGGTTGGAAAGAGCCCTTTAAAAGTCTCCACCCCTCCCCCATGTCACAAATGAGGAAACTGAAGCCCTTGTGTGGGGCTTAAAGCTAGGACCTGCTCCCCAGTTAGTTACCGTCTGCAGCTGATTGTTCAAGGACACTTCATTTCTAATAGGAAACAGAGCCAAAGAGGAAGAAATAGCCCATTTCTAGCATGGGATTGGACTTGAACATGCAAAATCATGTCTGGATCTCTCGAAGTAAAGCTGTTTGACATGATTGGGTTTTTCTGACCCTTCAAAAGGTGATATGGATTTGGATCTGGTTGTCATCAACCCACCTTGGGTCTGTGAGTGGGACTGGCTGCCCTCCTCAGCGGCCCATTGAGCACCAGCTGGAAGAAAGCTCTCTGTCTTATTGATTATTCACTCTCTTGTCGCTACTTGGAATGGTTCTCAAACTACTGACTGTTTCTTTCTGAGGGTTGTTATGAAGCATGTGTCTGCGTCCTCATGGCTGCCCTGACATTGCTGGGAATCGGATCCTGCACTGAGCTCTACGTTGGCTTCTCCCCTCACAGCTGAAATCCAGTCCTGTCATAACTGGGGGAGAGAGATAAAGTCAGTCGTAAAACAGGCCTAAATCTGTCTATCTCAAATGTCAAAGGGCCTCATTTGCTGTATCTTAGAGGAATTCCTTTGTAGATAGTAATCCACGGAAGCTGTTAGTGGTCATCCACCTTCAACAAGCAAATACTGTACAGTGTTTGTAACGAGTCTGTAGCCAAGAGCTATGGGGCATGTGGAGTTTGAGTCAGACGCCCTCATTCCTCTAAAGGGCTCCCAGCCTGGGAGAAAATGGAACAATCTGTGTAAACAGCTAAAAGAGAAGATACAAAATGATACTGTCCCAAGACTGGTGCAGATATTCTAGCCTAAGAAATTTCTGGATAAATAACTCCACTGAAGATTTCAAGATATCTTGAAATTTAGGTAGGATTTGCAGCTATTAATACCAGGATAACATTCCTAACAGGATGGACAACATAACAAAGGACACAAGGGCAGCGTCTCAGTCCTTTCGAGCTGCCATAACAAAATACCATAAATTGAGTAGCTATAAACAACAGAAATATATTTCTCACAGTTCTTAAAGCTGGAAAGTCCAAGATCAAGGCAGATTCAGTGTCTGGTGAGGGCCTGCTCTCTGGTTCATAAATGGCAGCTTCTTGCTGTGTCCTCACATGGTGGAAGGGGCCAGTGAGCTCTCTGCGGCCTTTTATAGGGGCACAATCCCATTTGTAATTCTTCCCCCTCATGACCTAATCACCTCCCAAAGACCCTCACCTCCTAATACCATCATCTTGGGGGTTAGGATTTCAATATATGAATTTGGGGAGAGATAAACATTCAGACCGGAGAATGATATGGGGAATAGTAAGCAGTTCTGTTGGCTGAAATGTCAGATAACCAAAGAGGTATCAGGGTAAAAGTGAGGTTGGAGGTATGAATGGAGCTTGGTCACAGAGGGCATCGAATGCTTTTCTAAGCAACCATCTAAGGTGATGGTTGCTCCATAGACATCTAACACATAAACCTTGCCAGAATGTGTGGGAAACTCTGGTGCCTGGGGTTGTATTCTTAAAACAACATGATGGGCAGTGCCAGGAATGAGAAGTTAGTTTTCATTTTCCCTTATCCCTGTCCCAGTGACTCAGTGGGCAAAGCTGCAGGAGCTCACAGTGTGCCTTCAAGTGACAAACTTAGAGCCAAAGTTGACCGGAATTATTCCTCAAGCATTTCCCAACGGTACCTTGTGTGTGCAGCACCAGACTCAATACCGGGGAGCAGCAGCTAGGACGTCCCCGGGTTCCCCACGCCGTCTGGGGAGATGAAGTCTTCAAAACTGGCAAGTGCAGCAACAACCCAGAGCTAAGTGAGGTCGTGGGTGAGTCAGGGCCTTGGGAGCCCAGAGGGGGCAAAGGAGAGGGCAGGTCAGGGAGGGTCTGGCAAGGCAGAGGGGTGGTGCAGGAGTTAGGCCGACGTCCAGGACAGACTCAGACAAGACAGAGAGGGTAAAACACTCCCTGCGTGGAGCAGGTGATGAGGGCAGCAGGAGGCGGGCAAGGCCCTGATGTTGGACTGCTGGGACCTGCTCAGGGGCTTGTTGGAATTTCCCTTTGCGGCTCTGTCTGTGCAGCCAGCCCCTAGGGGCAAAGCCAACCCCAGCCCACAAGCCTAGTCCTGTTCTGTCCCGGTTCAGTTCCCAGCCAGAGCTGCCTGCCCTGAACCCTCCACCTGCTTAGGGAGTAGGCCTTTCCTGGGCCTTTGTTTCTGCCGCTTTCCACAGAGAGGAGCTGGTGGTGACTTGCTGAGAAAGAAGGGGATTGATTAACTTTCAGGGTAAAAACCGCAACAGGGTGTTCCTGTGGGGACAGGCTGGGCCCGGCTGCTGCAGGCTGCATCATTCGGCCAGAGCCCTCACACCTGTAGATGAAATTCCTTCTCGCTGAAATGAAGACGCAAACTCAACACATTTGGGTGTGAAAGCAAAGACAAAAGCAAATGGGCTGTCTCATCGGGCATTGCACAGCGTGTTCAGGGACAAGTGTAGGATGGATGCTGTCCTGTGTTTGTTTAGTGTTTTTTTCCTCCTGTGTATGTTTGTTTTATTAATTAATGGCACTAAGATGTGAAGTGAAGTTACATGAATTGCCATTTTGGGGTTGGATTCATCAGAGGCACCAATAGCAGCTTAGAATACATTTAAGTAATAGCTGAAAAGGCAGCTGCTCTGGTGGAAAGAACGGCCCTGCAGTGGGCTAGACACACCAGTTTGAATCCAGGCCCTACGCCTTAGGAGCTGTGAGTTCTCACGCAGGGTCCTTCCCTTCCCTGATTTCAGATTCTATAGCTGTCAAATGGTTCTTCATACCTACCCTACAAGTGTCTGCCATCCACATGCTCAATAACTGGTAAAGGTCACTCTCATTACAACTGGGGCCACGGAGACTGGTGACGGAGCTTTGGGAGCAGAAGCTGGTGTCGCTGTCCACTTGTACAGCAAAGATCCTTCTGGGTCTGTTCTTCTCTGCACAGCCTCCAGTTACCATCTGCTCCAGGGACTGCCCCTTCCCTGGTGCTGGGGAGGCTGTCTGGGCCTTCGGTCCATGCGTACTTGCCTTCCCCAGCACCCCCTAGCACCCGTCCACCTGGCCCAGCCACCACTGCTTCTGTGTGGAAAGAGGTTTAAGGAGGAAGAGAAAAGGCTGTCCCTGGTGCGGGTGCCAGGGAATCCTCCCAGCGACTGAAGAGGTGAGGCAGCAGGGGAGGAACTCTCCCTCCTTGAGCAGCTGGTAACAGCCTCGAAGGTGTGACACCAACGCGAGAGAAAGGCTCTGCGAGATCACAGCTTCCCCTCGACAACACCCACAGGCAAATGCTTGGGCTTGTGCAGAGCCCCTCTGAGGGCTGAGCCAGAGGGACCAAGACTCTTAGCACCAGATGCTGGTGTGGGGGTGGCAGGAGAGGTATCTGCTGTCCCCATGCAGTTATCAAATTTACTGTCTTGCTCCAGTAGACGGTCACACCCTGGGGGTGTTGGAGGAAGGCACTGGTTGGCTTTACAACATAAAACATTGCAGAAAACCAGGCACCTTAGGTCCTTTCTAGAGTAAATCAAAGGACGACTAGATGGATAGATGAGTACTGGATAATGCTAGCCAACATTCATTGAATGTTCATCATGTGTCAGGCATGTTCTAAGCACTCTGCATATATTAACTCATTTAATTCTCATAAGGGTAAATGAAGTGAATATGATTATTATTTGCCCCATTTTACAAATGAGGAAATTAAGGCACAAAGTAGTTAAGTGACTTTCGCAGGGTCGCACAGCATTCAAACCCAGGTGGTTGGACTTCATTGCCGATGCACTTTACCAAGTAGACAGAGCCTTCATGGAAACCTCAGGTGATCCTGATCCCCACTGATAAGAGTGGTTTGTGTGGTTTCCTTTCCTGTAGTCTTCAGATGAAATGCACTCACGTGAACATCTAGTGTGGGTCCAGGTGACGTCTAGCATGGAGTGCAGAGAGCTGGAGGGAGTGAGGAGCCTGGAGTCAAACAGACCTGACTCCAAATCCCGGCTCTGCTGTTCTCCTGTTTGGCTATAGGCAAGTCCTTTACTCTCTGATTCCAAGTCTTCTCATCAGGCAAATGGAATGGCCTGCCTTGCCTGCCTCCCAGAGCAGAGGCAGAGGGTCTGACAGTGCCTGCGTTTCTGGTGTGAAGGCTCCTTGTTGGCAGCCCTGGAGTCAGGTCACAAGAAAACCAGTGTAGGTTGATTATGCCAATGAGGTTGGAGAAGCCCACCCACCATGAGGAACTGCAGCTTCCTTCTCCAGCAGACTTAATGGCTACAAATTATGGGATTATATGTCTTAATGCTTGGCACTGAGGAGCCACAGAGGGGTGGCTTGGTTAAATTAGATGCCAGACACTGGCTGCTTACCAAATGGCCAGCTCCTCCTCTCTCTTCCTCTCTGGCAGTGGCCTACCTCTCAAAATAGGGGCTAAAAATCCAGGTACACGCTTTCCTGGCCTACCTTGCATCTATGACGTAGGCAAGTTAACAAATCCTGGTCAAAAGGAATCTAAGAAAAGGGCTGCTGGAGTTGGGGGTGGTTCTGGGAAAGGTTTTTCTCCCTCATGTAAAGACAAGCATGGTGGATGTTGTGGTGTCTGCATGTGAGGCCTGGAATTGCCATAGCCAACTTTCAATGGCAAGGGGAGATGTGGCCAAGTGGAAAGATGGAAAGAACCTGGGCCCTTGGTAGTATCCCTGAGCTGCCGACCACAGGTGTGAGCTAATGAACACTCTGTTGTCAAGACCACCCTTAGCTGGGTCTTCTGTTGTTGCAGGAGAAAGCATCCTACTTAGTACAAAGGATAATGAGGCTGGGAGCCAGGAGGCCCTGGGCCTGGTCAAGACTCTGCTGCTAACAAGTTGTGTGATTCTGGGCCAGTTACAAACCTATCTGGGTTACAGGTTCTTAGTGTGTTGAAGAGGGTTAGTCATTCCTGCTCTACCTCCTTCAGAGAATATTTGTGAGACCACATGAAACATTTTCTGATCTCCACCTCCTATTTTGTGCTGGAGATATAGACATAAATAAAATATGGTACAAAGGCAGAGATGGGAGTGAACACTGTGTTCAAGGGACCAAAAGAAGTTCACTGAGATTGACTCAGAAGAGAGGGTGAGGGGAAGCATGATAGAAGGTGAGTAGGAAAGGCAGGCATGGCCTTAATTTCTTCCTTTGTAAAGTGAGGGAGTTGAACCATATGACCCTTTAAGTTCCCTTCCAATGCCAAGATTCTAGAAACCAAGTGGAGCTGTTGCTAGATCTCTGCTAGACATGCTTGTCCCTACAGCCACAGGTCACTTGCCATCATGGCTGTTGCCTTGTCCAGCTACCCGGAAGAGCAGGGACTGTGTCTTGTTCAACTCTTTATCTCCAGCACCCAATAACAAAAATTAGTTGGTTGGTAGAATAAATTAACAAATGAATAAAGGACACTATCTTATAATTTAACTGAAATTCAATTTAAAGAATAAATAAAGGGAATGAAACATTTTGTAGTGTTACCCAGAATAATAAAATACAGAGATTCACAATGAACCCTTTCAAAACATTACTTTTACGCAAGTAATATGCAACGTAACATAACAGAATAACATAATATCTCCATTCTTGGAGTCAAGTGGCTACCTAATTTTCTTATGAATATGCAAGGCACTTAGTAGAAGAGAGTAGTCAGTGAACTTCCTTAAATACTATTTTCCCAAAGAGGAAATGAAAGGATAAACTGTAAAACTTGAGATGCCCAGTATGAAAAGGTTATCTGATGACTTGAAAATTAGGCTGCTTATGCTTGAGTTTGTAATGAGATTTTTAGAGAAAAACGTGCACTAACTAAAAGGCATTTCTTTTAGAACAAATGCAAGACCATAAAAGACATAGCTGGTCTCTGAAAATAGATAGCTATGTCTGCTTTCTAAGTAAATCTCACTGCATAGTCAAGGTAGGACGTATTTTTATCCACGTTCTCTTAAAAAATGTGACATGTCTACCAGGAGCACTATAAATGATGACATCGTGTTGAAGGTAATATGTCGTGGCTTCACGGCTCAGCCCCAGTCAAATCTCTTGCAGACTCCAAAGCTGGTGCCCGAAGACATCTTTCAAGATGACACAGCTGGGTTGCCAGGGTAACTCACTGGATGAGGCTCCAGCTGGCTTTGGGAGAGATTACATAAGACCAGACCAACTGGGAAGAGTCAAGGGATATCCTGGGGGTGGATGGAATTGAGGCTGTCGTCTGTTCAGCTTTCAGAACAAGGACACAGTGGTGACATTTGAAAGTGATGGCCTTAGACACCTGGAGCAGCCATCTCAATACAAAAATCTTAGTGGCCAGACTGATGAAGAAAGCTCCGGGCAACTGAGGATTCTGGTTGGCAGAGAATTATAATAACGTGTATCAGGCAAAGATGACCATTTTCCTAAGAATCAGTCTCACCATTTATTTTTAAGATTTCAAAGATGTTGCAGATTTCCTATTATTTTGTGCTAGGGACATGTGTTAATATGTGTTTCATCCCATTGAAAGGGACGAATTACTCCCTTGAAGGACCAAAATTCAATTGAATTCTTAACTTTTAAAGGAGGAGGATGTTGGCCGGTTAGCTCAGTTGGTTAGAGCGTGGTGCTGATAAAGGAGGAGGGATGAAGAACCTGCCAACTCTGTGTGTGTGCATGCGTGTGTGTGCATGCGTGTGCTTGTATGTATAACCCACGTGTACACACACATGCACATATATATATTCAATTCATTTCTGTGGGTGCGTTAGGGTCTAAGCTCAACTGAGTATGACAGAGACTCGCATGGCTTCCATATGACTGAAGATTGTTTTTCTCACATGGAAAGTCCAACCTGGCCTGGCAGCTGTGCCCTGCGAGTCCTCTGGGCCTCAGTCTCCTTCTCTCCCTCTGCCTCTTCCTAGGGGGCTTCTCTGACTCATTTGACACCAACTGGCTCACCACAGTGTCACATTCCAGCTAGTAGGAAGGAGAAGACAGAAAGGGTGGGGATTTGTCGTCCCTTTAGGGTCAAGGCCCAGAAACTGTGTACACCACAGCTCGTATCCAGAACTCAATCCTGTGACAACACCCAGCTGCAAAGGACACTGGAAAAGTAACCTTAATTCTGGGTGGCCATATGCATAGTTAAAAAGTCACTTACTAGGGAAGGACAGAAGACTAAGTAATGAGGGATGGCTGGCAGTCTCTGCCCAGTGGGCACATTTCTGGAGGGTCCTTTCTGTCATCACCTCTCTTCTGAAGGTCAAGTGCAAGATGTGCAGCTCTTTGAGGTTCCCTGTGGATGGGAGCTGAGGAATAGATTCCCTCTGTGTGTGCTGCTGCTCTACCAAGAGTCGCTGGTGTTGAAATACCCTGTTCCCCTGACAACCTCCCTGGGGCTTTGCTCTGTCTGAGGCACTGAGGACTGATAGAAACTTCATCCAAATACAGAGTGTTATACTGTGACCATAAATGTCCCACCAATTGGTCACTTCATATGTTTCAGACAGTGGGGTTTATTTTAAAATCACAAGAAAGTGTTATCCATAACTTGATAGCATAAGAGCCCCATCATCTCTACCCTCTTCTTGCACCCACTTCCCAACCTTCATCCACACTTGGAAGCCCTGCAAGGGGGTGCCGCGGGACTGGTAGACCACGACTGGTGCTTTTCTTTGTCTCTTTATGTCAGTCTGGCAGCAGAGGCACTTATTTACCCACATGATTTGAATATCATGCAAAGAGCAGCCTGCCAGGGCATCAGGCAAATGCAACATGGGATAAGGGACAAAGCAATGGGTGAGAGATGCGGAGACATGGGGGCTTGGGCCTGTAGTCACACTTTCAGTAAGATTTACTGACACAGAATGACTGTTTGGTCTTTGTATTTCACGCATCCATCCATTTATTTATTTGTTAAACATTATAGAGCATCTGCTCTACAAAAGCTCCAAATTAAGAGCCAGGGATACTGAAATGAACCAACAGCCATGGCCCTTGCCCTCAAAGAGCTCAATCAAAAAGGCAGCTCATCAACTGAACTGGCAAAGATAACGCGGTGAGACATATGTTGCCCGAGATGCTGTGAAAAATCGGTGGTGCTAGAAGAGGCTCTGAGATGACTTCCCAGAAAAAATAACACTCAAGCCACATCTTAACATAGTGAACCAGGTGGAGACAAAGAGATGGGAGTCCCGGCAGCAGGAAGCATTTGCAATCATGTTTTTCCCCTTTGCTAAGATTTATTTCTTCCTAGTCCTAGTTCACAAAATCATCTTGCAAGGCAAGATTCTAGATATTTCCCAGCCACTCTAAAAATACATCCATAATCTAATGGAAACAAGCGTGTTGGCAAGACGTTCCCCTTCCTGCCCATTAGTCAGCCCTTTATCAGAACAGCCCTGTCGAGGACGGAGAACATGATGCTGGATTGCAATGTGTCAGTGATATGGGACTGGAAGCATCCGGATGACAGGGGTTTGGCTCGCCATCTCCAAGGAACCTTCCTCTGAACTCTAGCCAGGCAAGGGCCGTAGTTCAAGGCCCTGACCTCTGCTTGCTTTGATCCGGTGGTGCCAGGGTTGGCTCCTCTTCCCAAGGAAGATGAAAATCTTTGCTAGATAAACCAAGCAGTTTTGACATTTTTCTGGTCCTGATGGTAGTTTTCAGAAAACCAAAGGAAAGGAAAAACAAAGGGAGCTAGTATTTATCGAGATCCATCTATGTGTCAAGTGGATGGTATGAGAGGAACAGAGAGGAGGAAATAGGATCCCGTGGAAGCAGTGAATAATAACAAAAACAAGAAAAATAATAACAGCAAACACTTAAGTAGTATTTACTATGTGCTGGGCACTATTCTATGCACATTCTCTGTGTTGATTATTTAATTCATACAACCACCTTCTGTGCTAAATACTGTTACTAACCCCATTTTACAGATGAGCCAACTGAGGCACAAAGAGAGAAAGTAACATTTCTAAGGTCACACAACTAGTGAATGGCTGAGCTGTGCGTGGGCTGGTCACACCATAGCACGAACCACAGGGCAGTGCATGGGTACGCAGCTGCTTGAGGGCAGGCTTCCTCCAGGAAGTGGGGCTTGAACTTGGCCAAAAAGCAGCCTTCTTCCAGGCTAAGAAGAGATTTGGAGGATTTTTCCAACCCCGCCTGGAGTGGGGTTGACTCCAGAGCTTTCTGAAGAGGACAGTGGTGGTTCAAGGTGTGAAAAGAGCCAGCTCCGTCTGCAGCACCCCCATTGCCCCCGACCTGAGCCTTGTTCTCTGCTCAGTGTCTCCCCACCCCATGTCTACCTGCTCCACTCTGGCCTTGCCTCACCCCAACCTGCTCCCCCCAGTGTTTCTAATCAGTTTATACTAACATATACTTGACTGATTATATTTATTGTGTACATCCTGCTAAGGGGTTTGCAGTTTATCAGGAAGGCCAAAGTAATAATGGTGAGATTTTAGGGCCTGTGAAGGGGACTTTCTTTATATTCTGAAATTCACATCACACAGGTGGGTAATGCAAGCAAGACTTTTGTCAGTCATCAGGGATGGAAATTGACAAGCCGTGTTCCTCATTCAGTGTGTGTGTGTGCGTACGCACGCTGAGGATGGGGAGACGGATGGATGTGTTTGTAAGTTTTTGCCTTCCTTGATTTTGACCCCCTCCATGAAAAGAATCTCTTTGCCATGTGGTCCATTTCGGGGGGGTTGAAGCCCTTCTAGCCTGAGGTGGGAAGCAGAGGTGGCCCCAGAGGCTATTTGACACTCACATGATCCCTGTGGCTGTCTGGGGAACTGACCAGCCAAGCTGCTGAGCAAGGAGCTCCCCCCAATAAAGTGCTCCCCAGGGTGAAGGCCCCTCCCTCTCTCTGTGCAACCCCCAGTCCTGCATCAGAGGCTGGTATGGAGAGTGAATGTGGTAACGGTTCCTGTGGGCAGGAAAATCCACGTAGACATTCACTCCGACCAAACCTTACTGAATGAGTCACCCCAGGTATGACAAAGAGAAGAACCTATAGTTAATACAAGGTCATCTCCAGCAGAGGCAGGAAGAGTGTACAAGAGTGGGCCTCAACTGCAGGCATACGCATTTTTGATTCACACAGGCCTGATGTAGCCCATTCGTCCCTTTTCTGATTCAGTATAAAAAGGGTGAGACCAGAATCTATGCATTGGGGAAAGCTCCAAGATAACTCTGAAATGCATCCTGAGTCGCCACTGGACTTGAAGATATTGCTGAAAGAGGGCAGGAAGCTCTGGGTAACAACAATTGTTTCATGTTCCAGAGGGTGGACGTGCCCATTCTACAGTTCATTCATTCACTCAACAAAGAGCTCCCAAAGCCTTCTCTAAGCCAGGCCCCAGGCTCCATCCTTGGTTCTCAGGAGGCAACAATGAGTAAGACACCCAACCTTGGCTCCAGGTGCTCCTAGTCCAGTGAGGCCACTCCTGTCCCAACTGATACCCAGCCCGCCTCCCACCTCATTCCCTTCTCTGCCTGGGCCATTCCCTTCCTCCTGTCCTCATGCCCAAACCCACTACCCACTGTCGCTCTTCTGGGAGCTCAGACTTCATACTTCAGCATCCTTCCCATGACGCATCATAGTCCAGCCATAGCCAGGAAGGCCCATTTAAGTGAAACAAGAAAGGACACAGCTGTGGGAAAGTACCAGCTGCAGGAATGATTTTTCTCATCTTCACCAGGGGGTTATTTGGTAAGTGCATAAAAAATATTAACTAAGATAGAAAATAGGCATTGCAGAAAACAAATCAGCTGAAAAGAACAGTGAAATCTTTGAAAAACATTTGATGAATTATGCATATGTTTACATCCCTGAGATCATTCCGGCCAGATTCAGATGCTGGCCACAGGAGGGTAAACAGAAGCTGCCTGGGCAGCCTCGTGAGCATTGGGCTGGACCTCAGCAGACAAGGGCTCCAGTTCCAGCCCCACTACTGCCCTCAAGATGCCTCATGTAATACCAACATTTCTTTTCTCTGGGTCTCTATCCTTATCACAAAAGATGTCAGGACTAGATAATCTCTAAGGACTCTTCCTGGAACAATCAATCCAATGTTTTCTTCATGTTGAACGTTCTTCACTCATCATAATGCCCAGATTTCTTCCCAAAGCAGAAGGGGAGGCCAGGTGCAGGGGGAGGCTTGGCTGTTCCCTGCGCTGGACAGACTTACGGGTCTAGACTTCCTTCACACATCTTCTCACTGTTCATCCTGCTGCCCCTAAGCAAAGGACACATCTCTCTCCAGCCAGTTATTCATTTATTCATCCAGCAGAAACATAAGTAGCCCCTGCCTTTTAAACAACTATGTGTAGGGCAATTGAGAACTAGAAATCAGACAGATCTTGCTCCAAAAGAGCTCCCAAGTCAAGGAGAGAGAGGTAAACAGCTAACTCTATTAGGCAGAATGTGCTCAGCTGCTTTCAAAAGGGAAGTCCCAGAAGGTTATGGAAGTGGGATGAGAGCTGGAAACATGCCTGGGGAGGTAGCTGCTCAGAAAAGACTTCCTGGAAGAGGTGGATTAGAGCTGGGCTCTGGACCAGGGTGGAATTCCAGCAGGAGGACCTTGGTGGGGAGGCATCACACCAAGAGGTCCAGGCCCTCTGGGGAGTAGCTGAAGCGTGAGAAGACCTGGTGGCCTCTCTCACCAACTTCGCTCTTGTGACAACGTAGTCCTGGCAGCTCTTAGGTGGGGGCATTGAAACCGCACTTGCTTGTTGCTGGACTTCCCGATTGGGGGAAACATTGGCTTAACAATGTTCAGCAAATTACACACTCACGGCGAATCTCGTTGGCAGATCTTCCTAGCCCTTAGCACCAGGGAGTGCCTCTAACAGCATAATTGCCCCTCGTTATGAGTTTTGCCAGTTGTCATTTTCCCAAGAGCTTTGGAGACGCCTCTGCCTTTGCTTAACAGTTGGTAGGGAAGCCAGCCTACTGGGCTCCAAACAGCATTTCCTTTGGCTGTCTCGTCCTGTCCCCATTTTCCTCCAAACCCACGCCAGTTTGTCCTTGCCTCACTCACTCAGCTTTGGCCAGCCCCAAAGGGGGCATTTATCCCTCAGGATCAGGTCCAGGGCATTTTGTCTTCTTTAGCAGGGCCCCCCAGGAAGCGCCTCTGTGGGCGCTCACTTTGCCTTATGCCTTACTTAAGGGAATTCAAATATTTGCATTTAGCAGCAGACAAATGTGGGCAGTTATGACAGGCCACCCTCTGGAAGAATGTGAAACCACTTGTCAGCAAGTCAGACAGACCAGGGGCTTTGGGTCAGATAGAAACGGGTTCCAACTTTCAACAAGCTTAATCTCACAGAGGAGTTGGAATTAAATGAAAATGCCTAGCATGGTGCCTGCACTTAGCAAGTTACCAATACTTCTCAGTTTCCCCCTTTCCTTTTCAGAGGGAGGGCAGGTTTTGTCTGATGTCGTTCATACCCAGTTTATAGATTACTGAACGAACTGTCAACTTCATCTTCCTTAATACAGCTCCCACAATACTCTACCTTTCCTCAAAAACCTCCTGTATCCATGACATATCAGTAAATGAGAAAAGCAAATTGCAAACACTATAGAAATATACAGCATGATCCTCTTTTTACAAAACACACACACACATCTCTGCCTGTCCCCTCCTTCCTCATAGCGCTTACTTCCAACAGGTGGGGTTGGTGAGAGTGAGGAGTCCTCACACCTTTCTTTGTGTACTTCTTTATGGCTTGAAGTTTTCACAACACGTGTGTAGTATCACTTTTTTTTAATATTGTAAATTTTTTTCTTTTTCTCATCTCAGAGTCCAAAGCCATCTTTTTTTAAAATTTTTAATTGACACATTGTAATTGTACAGATTTATGAGGTATGATTTGGTGTTTCAATACATACATATGTTGAATAGCAATCAAATCCAGATAGTTAGAACATCACTTTTCATTTTAAACTAATCCTAAACAATAACAATAAAAACCCTTCTATGGTTCTCTTTGCCTACTAGAAAAAGTATAAATTCCATTTCCGTATTCTGGGCCTGTCTCAGTTATTTGGCTATGAGTAACCAAAAATCCAGCCAACAGTGGCTTAAACAGATAAGAGTTTATTTTTCTGGTGTAGAAAGAAATTTGGAAGGACATTTGTTTAGCATTGGGTCACGGCTTCTGAACTTCTCAGAGACTCTCTCGGCCTCTCGCTCGTGAATACAAGATGATGGCTGCAGTGCTAAGCACCACGTTGCCATCCGAGTGCCGGAGATGGGAAAGGGTGCCAGCTGCACGGTCCTTTTTTGTCAGGAAGTCAAAAGATTTCCAAAACAATGCCTCCTACCCTCCCACATTCAGTAGACCTATTTCTCTTTCTCCTTGGACTAAACTGTATCACATAGACAAAAAATAATACTAATAAAATGCAAGGAACAGAATTGTCATGATTAGTTTTAGTCCGGTCATCATCTATTTCCTGGAAAAGACAAGGGCGTGGACTTTCCCCCAGGGTTTGCAATGCTGGTGCCTTGAACAAAGCACAGTTATTTCAGGAAGGGAAAATCAGGTAGGTGAAGTAGAAAGAGGACTTGGGCTGCCCTCTTTCCTTGTCCTTGTGCGGAAGAGCACAATCACTTTCCTCCCTCCCCGCAGTAGTCCGTCACTAGCTAACGTGGGCAGCTCACAGTTACCAAACACTCCGCAGTGTTGCCCTCCAGCCCTGTGCGCAAGCTGTTCTCTCGGCCTGTGACACTCTCCCTTGGGAGGTCGTGGTGAAGGGAACGAGGTGCTCACATGCTGTGAACATCGTCACAGGAGAGAAGCCTGCAAGCTCCATGCTGCTTCTCGACTCTAGGTGGCCCCACAGCCCCACCCCGCGGCTCCGGTGGGGCTCTCATATTTAATGGATGAACTTCAATTGGTGACTCTCGTTATCACGAAGTGTTATGAAATGGCACGGTGTAGCCTTGCCCCATGGACCTCGCTAGCCCCCAATCCCTCTCTGCAGCACTGTGACGGGTCCAACATAGAAGGAGAAGAACAGGGTGTACTTCTCCAAACACACCCTTGTGACTGGAGGCCCAGTGTAGGCGGTATGAGCTGATGGAGGGAAGTGAATTTGCTTCTAAACAGCGAAGCTTGGCCAGGCAAGCTCAGTGTAGGCCCTGGATGGCGGTGACTTGTGTGTCTGTCTCAACTTCCAGGCGGACAGGAGCTAGTTGAGCATTCTTAGAAAAATGAACTGGTGAATAAGGTTGGCGAGAGGATTTCCTTCTGCCTTGTGCCACCTGGGCCCCAGAGTCCATCCTGCCTAGTGGCAGAGCTAAACAGCTCCAATGTGGCCCCTGAGGAGCAGTAAAGGAAGAAGGGCCCTCCGTGCCAGCGGAGTCCTCTGATGAAGAGGCCTCGGGGGTGGGCTCGCCACCCGTTCTCCTCACTTACTCACTTTGGAATGGGACAGTGTCAGAAAGGAGGGCACAGCGCATGACACAGAGAACAGCCTCCTTTGATACCTGGCTGCCCCTTGGGGCTTGACCCTATGGTGAAAAAGCTGATTTTTAAGAACACTGAGAAATAGCCATCAACCTGACTATGTTTTAGCTCTACCTTGTTCCTCAGTCTGAGTTTTTGATCGCCCCATGAACGTAATCTCACAGCTGTAAAAGGGACCCTTAGAGGTCCTTCTGGCCACCCCCCTGTTCATCAGACAAAAGAGGAAACTGGGGCTCAGAGGAGGGAAAGGACTTTGACAAGAGATCCTGAGTCGGTGCTCTGCCCACGGTACCTCAAGGCCTCTCACCCTTGCTCTCCAACCTATTTCCTGGCTTCTAGAGTCCACACAGTTAATTTAGGAGGAGGTAAAACAGCAGAAGTGCTCCAGCCTTGTGGTATTCGGGACCCTGTGAGAGGGCCGTGCTGCTGAGTGCGGGGTGGTGACCGCATCACACGGAGCGGGCAGAGCTGCACTAAGGAGGCAGCAAGCAGAAGCAAGGGATGCTGTTCCCATGGCAACTGCCTTTATCCTCAGCTTGTGGGGTTGGGCATGCTGGAGTTGAGCAGGACTTAGTTATTGCCCCCATCATCACACACACACACACCCCTCCCTACAGCTTACCTTTGCCCGGAGATAAATAGATGTGGTTCCTAGTGGCACATTTCAAGTGTGGCAGCACCTACCTGACTCCGGAAAGCAGCAGTCACCTTAGGAAGGGATATGGGGAGGGAGGACAAGGAAAGAAGGAGGGAGACCAGCTACTGTCATGTTACCTGGTAAGAGGAGGAGGGGTTTGGTTGTCATTGGGGCTGTCTGTGCTCAAGGAGGTAGTCACCTGGTGTATCAGTTTCCTACTGCTGCTATAAAAATTACTACCAACTAAGTGGCACAACACAGATTTATTATCTTACAGTTCTGAAGACCAGAAATCTAAATGGGTTCCACTGGGCTAAAATCAGGGTGTCATCAGGGTTGCGTTCTTCTGGAGGTTCTAGGGGAGAATCCGTTCCCTGGCCTTTTCCACCTTCTAGAGGCTGTTCTCATTCTGCCCTCCTTCATCCTCAAATCCAGCAGTGGCATCTTCAAATCTCTACGTGCTTCTCTGACTCTCTCAAGGACCCCCGTGACTGCATTGGGTTCATCTCCACAATCCAGAAATAATTCTCTTATTTCCAGGTCCTTAATGTAATCACATCTGCAAAGCCTCTTTTGCCATGTCAAGTAACATACTTACAGATTTCAGGTATTGAATGAAATATAGACATCTTTGGGGAGGAAGCATTATTCCAGCTGGTTCTATGAATGTGGACCCTCAATAATTTATTATAAGAGTAACAATAATCGTATTTCCCACATATTGAGTACCTAATATGTGACCAGAACCCTGCTAGAGTTTTTCACACGTTAGCTAATTTAATCCTCACTGAAGCGCTGCAAGGATGGCTTAACTATCCTAGTTTACACATGAGGAAATTGGACATAAAGAGTGAAGTGAATTCCAGTGGGTTTAGGTACGGGAGGCAGAGGCAGAAATGGCTCCAGGTGTATGTGAGGGTTTTCTGTATGTCACCCCAAAGTTCTCTCAGCATTTTAGAGTGACTACTGCTTCTAATTGTTCCCCCATGACCAAGTGAATTGGGGTGGGGGTGGATGGGGAGGCTTGTGAAGGGAACCTGAGAGTTGGGGTGAAGGAAGAGAACCAACACTGAATACCCACAACGTGCACCCGTGGGGCTCTCCCAGGCTGCCTCCCTGACTGCTCAGGAGCCCCGGGGGTTTGCCATTACTCCAGTTTTACAGAGGAGACCACCAGCACCCAAAGAGGCTAAGTAACTTGCTTGAAGTGACACAGCTAATAAGTAATAGTGCTGGGATTGGATCCGGTCTTCTCTGAGTCCAGAGTCAGTGTTCTTTCCTCTTCCTTTATCTGCCTCTAACCGAGTTACCCCCATGGCAGAGAGTGGGCACAGGCCAGGGGGAACCATGGTCCATCCTCTCGGAACGCTAATTTTACTTGGAGATGGAGTGGTGGTTGAGGAAGTTAACTAACTGGTAGGTTTTGTAAACATTTTTCAATTTTAAAAGGAGACTTTTTAGGGAGTATAATGCAAATGTTACATAAATGTTCACTTAAACGTGAAACTTCTAACCCAGCACCCCTTGGGCCTGCTGAGGCCCCGGGTACTTTCTACTCTTAAGGCTGCTTTGGTGGAAAAGTTTAGGCATTGGATTCCAACATGCTTAATCAATTTTTGCATATTTGTCTTTTCAGAAAAGACAGCTTCTAGGCAGGGAAGGAGAGAAAGCAGGTCACAAACGATACAAGAATGCACCATCCTGACTCCCCAGCCAATGTTCCTGGCATGCGTCGGCTGTCTCCCTGCTTGTGCGTTTCCCCACCAGAAAAATGAGGGCAACACATTCACTCACCGAGTGAAGATTTACTGGGCATATACTACGGTCAGGAACTGTACTAGACACCAAGGATTCAAAGATGAATCAGTTTCAGTCTTTAAAAAAAAGATCGATGCAGACCCTACTCTGAAGAACGCAAGGATGTCACAGGGCTGCTGTAAGTGACTACAATAGTGTGTGGCTAGTGCCGTGTTGGAGTCACACTCGGGGTCTTCAGAGGGCAGAGGGGAAGGGCCCTCTGCTTTCTCTGTGAGCTGAGTCCTAGAGGATGTGCAGGAGAATGCCAGGGGGTGAGGGGAAGAGTGTGAGAGGGAGGCGTTCCATGAACGTAGGGAAAGCATGGAGGTAACAGCAGCTCATACACTTGGAGGTACACGGGGAAGCACAAAAGTTTATTTTGCTAGGGCATAAAGTGCCCACCAGGCAGTGAGGTGCCACTGTACAAATGGGCTAACCCTGCGGATGAGAGCAGGGCCCCTCCTATGGGGGTTTGACTTGCCAGAAAGTGATGAAAACCCAGTGACAGGTTTTAAAAGTAGGATGGCTTCATGGAATTTTCCTTTTTAAGTAGTTCACTCTGGAAGCAGTCTGGACAAGGGATTGACAAAATGAGAGGGGTAGGCTAGAGGCAGGCAGACCACAGAAACTGTGGAGGGACCCAGGTGGGAGGGGATGGGGGAAGATCAGCTGCGCTGTCAGAGGATTGTCCGTGAGGAAGGGTTTCTGGATGGAGCACTCACACTGGTTCCAGCCTAGGAGCCCTCACCCACAGAGCAAGCGTCTAATTAAAACCAAGGAACCACAGAAGAATGCAGTCATCTCTCCTCCCCTGGGAAAGTAGGTGGATAGGGGAGCAATATGCTACTCATGATATTATCTTCTGAGAAAAAGAATTCCGACACCCACTATTGTCTTTTACCTAGTGACGTTACAAATAGATTCCAAGCCTCAGAAATCAAAGAGAGTATATAGTAGGGGAAAAAAAGCAAAGATCATACAATCTTCATTTGCTTGTATAAAAAAGTACAGAGAGTAACCCCTGATAAATTCAGAAGAAAAGTAGAATGAAACCTTTCAAGTTAGGCTCACTGGGGAAGGCTAATTTGAATTTTTACATTGTTTCTAAGGAATGTAATTTTAATCCTCTCACATTCAAGCATAATAAAACGTTAAGAGAATATTTGTGTAATCAAATGCTAATGAGTAGAATAAGGCAAGTTAATAGGAAAATTACAATAGACTTACGTTACATAATGGTGAGTCATGAGCAGTCTGGTCATTTTATATACAAGAATGAACTTGATGAAGGCTAGCTATCTTAAAACACCATCCAGCATCTCACTTAACAGGGAATCTCACTTACCAGGCAGTCCAATAAAAACCTGGGGTTTCAAGAGAGGCCACTGATTTTTAGATTGGATTCTTGTGAGTAGCTGAGCAGACCCTGATGAGTCGTAATGAGAGAAGCTGAGCAAACATTGAGGTCGACCTGTGTCCTCATTCCTTCTCCTCCATTCTTCTGGGTCCCTCTCCCTGTCTCCCCTTCCCCCTTCATCACAGATGTCAAACCCAGGGGCATCCCAAAGCAGTGAACCCTCTTCCAGCTCAGCTCACCAATCTTCCCTCTAAACATAGACATAAAATCATTCAGTGAATCCTTGCAATCCACATTTAATGCTTATTAAAGCAATCATTTACCACAATCAAGTAAGCTTTTTTGTCTAGGAGTTTAAAGATAGTTTAGCATTAGAAAAGCTATAAATATTTTATAATTATATCAATATAGTAAGAAAAAAAGTCATTTGAATAGATGCATTTAAAAACAATAACATAATCTTAAAGAGAAAAAATTTTATTATATAGTAACTAAAGGAAATTCTTTAAAGTTTGCTATCTTAAACCTACATTAGCATCATTGCTCATAACAATAAACATCTATTAAAATTAAGACTGAAGAAGGGACACTCTTGATCATTGACCACTGTTATTTAATTTTGATAGGTAAATTTTCCCCTATCCAGTAAAACAGGAAAATAAGCACTAGTATCATTATTGTGGGAGCATGTACCCCTCAAAAATCCATAAGAATCAACAGAAAAAAATTAGATTAGTAATGATTAATCTTAAAGGGCTAGATATAAGTTAAAGATATAAAAGCCATTACCTTTCCTGTATACCATCAATAATTAATAAGAAAACATATTAGGATAAGACAATAGCAAAAAAGTAAAACACCCAGAAACAGCATTTAGGGGAAAAATATGGAACTTACATGAAGAAAACTTGAGTGAGAGACACAAGATAGATTTAAGTAAATGGAGAGAAATGCCATGTTCCTAGATAACAAAATCAAATATTATTAAAATGTCAATTATTCTCTGATTAATTTTAGATGTAACTAAATGTTAATGTTAAATTATTTTAAGGCCCACTTAGAAGCATAAATAGCTGAGCCCAGCTGACTTATAAGATACCTTTTCTTTCATATATGAGAACATGTTTTGTAACTTCAGTAATTAAAACAGTGTAGTACCAACACCACAACAGAAAAATGGCCTGAAAGGTCAGAAACAACCCCTGGCATATTTGATAATATATGATCAAATGCTGTCATAGACTAAGGACTGCTGAACACCTGGTGGAATTTTTGTGAAGAGAAAGTAGAAAATAAATTCAGATCCTCTCCTTTCACCAGATACCAAATAAATTCCAGATAAAGAATTGATTGTTTAAATTAAATAAGGAAACACTACTGAAATAGGATTGTTAAAGGATTCCCTGAATGGGAGTGATGCCTAAGAGTAAAACTAATGGGAAATAACTGTGAGATCTATAGCATGACTACATACAAGTTAAAGATAGCGTAGGTCCAAAAATGTCACCAGCCAAATTCAAGGCCACGAACCAATTGGAATTCTGCTTTAGAAACACCTTGTTTTGGTGAATTCAGAAGAACTAAAAGAGCTGATCAGTAAGACCAATTCCTGCAAGGCAACTCCAGGGAAAAGGAAGAACACAATCTCCCACACTTGTTTCTGGGTTAAAAGCCAAGGTTGATTTGGGTTAATCAATGTCAGACCCAGTGCTTTTAGGGAATGAAGCCCGTTTGTGGACAGATGGGGCCAGTGTGTGATTATCTCCAGGTCTGCAGCTTACTCACTGGGTAACCTTGAATTAGTCACTTCACCTCTCTGTGCCTTTTGCCTCATGTGTAAAATGTGGAGAATAACAAATGTGGTAGACAGAATAATGTGCCCCCCACAAAGATACCCATATCCTATTCCCTAGAATTTGCAAATATATTACATTACATGGCAAAGAAGATTTAAGGTAGCAGATGGAACTAAGGTTACTAATCAGCTGACCTTAAAATAGGATCATCCTAAAAACAAACAAACAAAAAAAATAGGATCATCCTGCATTTCCCAGCTGGGCCCAATGTAATCACAAGGGTCCTTAAAAGTGGGAGACGAGGCTGAAGCAATTCGATGTGAGAAGGGCTCCCCCTGCTGTTGTTAGCTCTGAGGAAGGAGGAAGGGGCCACAAACCAAGGCATGCAGGCAGCCTCTAGAAGCAAGAGAAGGCCAAGGAAAGGATTCTCCCCTGCAGCCCCAAGAAGGGGGTGAAACTCTGCCAACACCTTGATGGTAGCCCAGCAAGACTCATGTCAGACCTCCAGCCCCCAGAACAGTAAGATAGTAAGTGTGTTGCTTTACACCAAAATGTTTGAGGTAATTTGTTACAGGAGCAACAGATAACACTCAAGCATATAACTAAGATTAAATGAAAGCACCTGAAATCCTGGTTACTGTAGCAGCAGCATCTGTAGCAAGACTCAAGACTGGTAACCAGGTTTCCTGAAGTCTCTCTACTCCTCGACATATAATTGAGGAGTAGAGATTTTTTTTTCTTGTAACTCCACAGAGCAACCCTGCTCCAGTGAACTATCCTGTCCTGTGTAATAGTAGCTTTGACAGCATCTTGGCAAGATTCCCTAAATTAGCATCACTTGCTGTTATTGGTTATCAGAATAGACTCATTTCAGGTATTTAAGACTCAGCCTTACTCATTAAAACACTCCCACCTCCAAGGGAGTTCAGAGCCCTCCTTCCCTCCCCAGCACAGGCTGACTTGTCTGTGGCTGCAGTCAGGAGGCAGGGAACGGGGGTGGGACATGTCAAGGATCGGCTCTGGGCACCCACTCCTTCCTCTACTACTAACTCTTCTGTGTATTGGGGCAGAGAGGAAATAGAGAAAAAGGAAGTTGAGCAAGTTCCCCGCTGAACTATGCAGGTTACAGTCCTCTCCTTGGCTGATCTTCTAATCCAGCTCACTGTCCCTGGGCTCCTTGAGGCTGGCCATGGCTCCAACATGCTGCACCCACAAGAGTGAGGCTTATGCCCATGCAATGCCCCTAAGCCCTGGCTGCCCCTTGGGAGTTCTGGCCGTAGCTAGCACATTGCATGCTGCATTTCCAAAAGGACTCATGTGCCCTCGCATGGGAGCAAAGAGAGCCTTCCCTGGAAGCTGCCCTGGGAGGCTATATGGTTGGATGCTTCAACTCCCACCTTGTAACAGACCCCAGAAGCACAGGGCTGACCCCACCTTTCAGCAGCAATCTGAAATTAGAATTAGGGGTGTTTAGCACCTTTCATTTCCAGATTTTGACATTTCCAGGTGGTAGCAATGGCCACAAGTAAAAAAAAAATCTGTCACTGGCTAGAAATTTCAGTAGGATTCTCAGAAGAGGCACTGGGAATAGCCACACAATGAAGAATAGTGGCTCTCGGATGCCAGGCCCATTCCAGCTTGCTCTGACCACTGCCAGGGCCTGCTCAGTCCGACTCATCTGCTACAGAGACTCTGGATGAGGTAAGCCCAAGAAGGCTTTTTAGCAGCAATAAAGAACTATTTTGTGCAAGGCCTACCATTGCTGGGCTATCCCAGCAGCTCCACCCTCATTTCAACCCTGCATCCAAACTGCCTCAGGGCCAGATGCAAGCCCAGGCCCAGGAGATCCCACATCCCCCTCCGACCATGCCACTGCACGTGGCTGCCTGGGCCTGTGAGGGATAAGACAAGCACACCTCAGACACTCATGGTGCACTGACATCCAGACAAATTTTTGACTGCTTCTGGGGCCTGATCATTTATTTATTCTTTCAATGAAGCCCGGATCTCGTGCCCTGCTCTGTGCTTTAAGGGATACAAAGATAAAAGATGACCTTTTCCCCTTGGAAGTTTCCCTAATCTAGCAAGGCAGGCAGATAAAGCCGTAAAATAGAACCAGCAGGATAAGTACCTTAAGAGCCATATGAAGCAAAGGTTAAGAAAGCACAGATCCAGGGTAGAGATTCCAGCATGAGTGAGCAAAGGCATAATAGAGTGTGAGTTATTGAGGGCAGCGGCACATCTCCTCTCTCGCCAAATTCGCCTGGGTCTAGCACATACTGGAGGTCTAACAATTGTCAAATTGACCTGGCAGTGGAGGCCTGGGAGTATGGAGAATTTGAATAGAACATATAATTCTGTGTGTCTGATGGACAGTGTCGGGAGAAGGGAGTGTATGGTAGGAGATCAGGACCCTATTTTGAAGGTCCTTGCGTGCCAAGCTAAGGAGGGTACACTGTTTCCTCCAGGCACAGAGGGGCAGGAAAGATGTTAAAGAGAGGAGTGACACTGTGAAATTTGTATTTTAGAAAAGTCCCCGTCAGGGCCCTGGATTGTGGTTAAAGACAGGAGCTGTGGGTGAGTAGGTTTGTTCCAGGGAGAGAAGAGACTTGTGAGGACTGCAGTAATCCCAGTGCTCGGTTCTGAGTTTGAACTTATTGGAATATCTCCATTTAAAATAGTGTTAGAGAAATTCAAAGTCTCACAGCACCCTGGGCAGCCTGCCCACCTCTGAGGTGTAAGGGAGGTCTTACCCTGTACATCTAGCATCCTTGAGATTAAAAGGGTCACCCTGGAAGGCACTAGATTCTGGCAGGCTGGATCCTAATCTGAGCTCAGAGCTCAGATCTCAGCTACCTGTCTGGTCTGCAGCCCTGCTAGGACCTTTGGGGAGCCAGGGCTCAGGACCAGCTCTCTCCACACTCTGCTTTCAGGGGCAGAAGAACACAGCTCTTCTCCTGGCAATCTCATTCTCTCCCCTGCCCCACCTGCTTTGATGCCTTCTCCCCCACAGTCGCTGAGCCTCAGCGCTTTCTTGTCTGTGCTTCAAAAGTCCTCACTCCAGCCAAAGAGATTGTCTGCCTTCTCTTCTCAGGGCTCAGAGCCAGGCAAAGCTTCGGAAAATCAGCCAGAGCCAAATCACCTGTCCCTGCATCTTCCTTGAGTGTCTGCCCCACACTGCCCCTCTCCTGGGCGCCCTCCTCCAGAGCTGCCACCTCCCTTCAGTGAGGCAGCCCCAACCTCAGTCTTCACCTACCTCAAGACTGAGTTTTCAGGGCTGTTATTAGGTCCCTTACTGCTTAGGGTGGTTTAGTTGAAAGGCTTAAAGCAGACAGATTTGGGATCCAATCTTAGAGCATTAGCTACAAGACCTTGGGCAGGTCACTGAACCATAAGCCCCTTCGCTGTCACACAGGGCAACGCTAGCCACCTTGCAAGGTTGGTGAGAAGATGCAGTAAAACACTTCCAGAAAGCATCTACCTGAGGAGGTACACCAAGGAGGTTCTCTTTGCTCAGGAAAGGCCTTTTCCACTCCCCACCCTACTGAGATCTAGACTATAGCAGTTTCTCCAAAAAAAGATATATTCATTCCTGGGGCAGGATTTTCCTAAATCCCTTCTCTGTGTATGTCCCGAGTCCAGCAGACTTGACTTACCTAGCAATGGGTTCCAACTGCCACGGGTGTTCTAACCCAGTGGGCTCTCCCGGGTCACCCTGAGGGTTCGATGCCTCCACTCCAGAGCTTCAAGGCGTGTAGCTTTGTGAGAAAGGGAGATGGCTGTTCACGCTCCAGAAGCCTCGTCAGTCGGGCGGACGTAAATCAGCAAATGAAGGTTCCTTGTCCTTGGATAGGAAGACTCAGTACCACGAAGATGCCAGCTCTCCCTAAATGAGGGTAGCAGCTCAAAGCAATCTCAATCAAAATTGCACTGGGGCTTGCTTTGTTTGGCCACTTTGCCACTTGATTTAATTAATTTGAAGTTCCTCTGGAAGAATACATTTTCAATAATAAAAGAAGAAGAGGGAAAGAAATACCTTCCTCATATTAAAATATATTATTAGCTTGTAGTAATTAAGATACTATGCCCCTGACAGAAGAATACATTGACAAAGAAAGAGAGTAACAAGTTCAGACATAGGCCTGAGTATGTGGAGCAGAGTGGCATTAAATTGTGTAACAGTTGTATAGCCATTACGTTCAGGAAATAAACATGACTATTCAAAGGTAAATGAGAGAGAGACAGAGAAGTATTAGAAGAAAACATAGGGGAATATTCTGAATCTCAGTGTGGGGCAAGCTGTTCAACATGACACCAAAACCAGATACCATTTAGGAAAATACTGATGCATTTGATTACATAAAAATCTAAACTTTTGTGCATAAAAAAACCCACAAAAATTAAGTAAGCTTGCTTATGATTCTCCCAAAAGAAATACAAAAAATATTCAACCTCACTGGAAGTTAGAGAAATGCAAAAATGCTTGCATGATAATGTGGTATCATTTTTCTTCTATCGGAGGAAATGTTGTTGAGGGCACAGGATGAATTAGCACTCTGGTTAACTATTTGATGGTGGTTTAACAATATGAGTCCAAAGTGAAATTTGTGTACTCCTTCACCAGTAGTCCACATTTAGGACATAACCAGACAAATTTTATAAATAAAAAAAAATCACTAAGGCATTGGTAACAGCGAAGATGTTTTAAACCATTGTTAGAAGGTTAAGATTTGGGTAAATTATGGAATATACATACAATGGAATATTAATCAGCCACTGAAAATGAGCTCGTACGTTTAAAGCCAGTGACCTGAAAAGGTTTTCATGACATATCACTAAATGAGTGAATCTAGTTAGAAATTGTAAATGTACCTGCAGGCACATGTACACGTGTGTGAACGTGCGGAACCACACATAGGCACGTACACAGTAAGTATAACAGAAGAAGGGCCTGTCATGTGATCCACTGCTGTATCCCCAGTGCATGGAGCTTTACAGTGTTCAGTAAATACACATTGTATCAGTGAACAAACTCCAACATCACTGTTCCCCGTTAATAATAGGTCTCTCTGAGTGGTAGGGTTTGGGATAATTACTGCTTAATTACTGTGTTTTGAATTTTTTCTTCATAAATGTGTGTTATCTTCATAGTCAGAAAAAAACATTGCTATTTTCATGAAATGAAAATAAAATTGCTTTCTAAAAAATATACACAATGAATCTCCTTCAGTTATACATTGACTAAATCATCCTTTGGAGAAGAATTATGAAATGCAGAAATCGGCATTAAAAATACCTCTTGGTTAATTTAGTACTAAAAATAAGTAAAGAACTGTGTATGACAGACCCAGTGGAGGACCATCTTCACCTACTGAGTTGGTGAGGAAATATTTATTGCTTGCCCAGTGTCCCGGGACTAGGGAGACATAAATGAGTCAGACATGACCCTTCCCTGGAGGACTTCACAGCAGAGTTGAGGGCAGACATATGAACAGCTCATTACAGTGACGAGCCACACATGTCCCCATGCACCGAGGCAGGTTGTTGTCATTGCTCAGAGGGGAAGCCACAGGAGGGTTAGGGGTATGGAGCTGAAAGGAAAGAACAGTCTGCAAGGTGGCTTAGGGGAAGTGCCACCTGAGCTGAGTGATAAAGGACAGCTAGGGAGTGAGCGGGAAAGGGAGCTCGTGGAAGAGAACTTCTGGCACCGTGGAAGGACTTCCTGTGGATCAGTACTGGCTAGGAGTGCCCAGAGTTGGGGAGGTGGGTTGGTGGGGCGTGTGGAGAAACGAAACTGCAGAGATTTGCAGGACCCAAGTCGTGAAGGGCCTTGTGTGACTGGACTGTGCAGAGTGGCTTTCATCCTGGGACGTGTGAAAAGGATGTGCGGAGGGCACCAAAGACCTTGCAGTAGAGAAGCCAAAGGACCAGACTTGCAATGCACTCGCCCACTCTAACGGCAGCGTGCAGGCAAGACCAGGGCTGGCTGCATGGGTATGTGACCCGTGCAGTTGCCCAGGGCCCCAAGTTCGCAAGGACCCCGCTGTTGGCTAAATGTTCTGCGATTGCTGTCTTGAAATTCTTAACCATTTTTGAACAAGGAGCCACACATTTTCATTTTGCACCGAGCCTCGCAAATTATGGAAAGAGTCCCGGCAAGATTAGAGGCGGACTTTGTCCTGCAGTTGAGCAGGAGAGAGGGCAGTAGAACTTCTGTCTCTCCCATCCCAGCCTTTGTATTCAGAAGTCTTCTCAACACATGCCCGGGGAAGAAGCAACAAATAAAAAGTCAATGTGGGCCTTCTCTCAGGGTGGAGAAGGTATACTGCAGGGTGTGAGTGGTACAAAGGAGGCTGAGGCCAACTTACTGTTCCCTCCTCTCCCCTGACACCCTCATTTCTCCTCTGGGATCAGCTGAGGAAGAATGAGGTTCTCAGGAAGGAGTGGTGAGGGGAGGGAGACAAATGTTTTTGTGTATTTGTTTTTGTTTTGCTGGGTGCACTACTGCCAAGGAAGAGAAAATGGCTGGCTCAGTCCCACGGGTCATACAGCTCCATCCCACCTGCTCTGTGATCTTGGTGCCACTTCCACATCTTCTGTCCTCCAGCCCCTTGAACCCCGGCCCAGCCTCCCTTCCCCACCGTCCTGCTACAGGGAGTTGCTGCTTCCGCTTGATTCTGCCTGGTGGCTGAGCTCTGGCTGGCGGCTCAGCCTGAGTGGGAGGGAAGCTCAGCTCCCAGCTCCTTTGGGCGCACACACACGCACACACAGGCACACACGCACACACACGCACGCACTCATGCACGTGCACACACACGTTGGGCTCAGGGCACATGAGGGTTTGTTTTTGTCACCATGAGGGTTTCCTTCCACACATCTCAGTGTGCACCAGCTGCTTAGCAACAAGCCATGGGGCAGAGCTGGGAATTAAACCACAGGTGCCGCTGGGGAGGGGAACGGTCCACAAGAGGGATTGCACTGAACGGCAGAGGCGGCGTGCGGCCCCAGAAGGACACGTGGAGATGGTACAGTCGGGGCTCTGGTGCCATGCCAGGAATCTCAGAGGCCTGCTGGGAACGATGCTCCAGAAAATAGAATCCCAACAGAGAGCCGTGGGTGGTGGGGAAGCTGCAGGGATGGCTGATAACAGGTGGCAGCAAAATAAAAATTCACAAGTATCTGTTGTTGGGATTTGCTTTGGAAAGATCTGGATTCAGGTCATCATTACGTCCACCCTGAAATCTTCTATCCTGGTTTTCAGTTCTTGCTTTCGGAGTTTAAGGCTGATAGCCCCCTCCCCCAGGAGTCTTGGGTCAAGGCAGAGCACATCAGCACCAGGGTTTTGTAGTTGGAGTTCCTGGGTTCACATCTCAGCTCTGCTGTTTACTGTGTGACCTTGAGAAAGTTACCTCACCTCTCTGTGCTGCTGTTTCCTCATTTATGAGCCCTACCTCATAGGACTGTTGTGAGAATTAAGTTAAAACACGTGAAAGGACTTAAAGCAATATCTAGCACATGGGTGTCAATCTATGTGTGGTCAGTTACACTTCTCTAGGATAAAAGCACTTTGTTGTCAGAGATGGCACAAATTGTGATATAGACTCCAAAACTGATGTCCATGATGCTAAAGGCAGGAATAGGAGAAGTAAACTGTCTTTTTTTTTTTTTTTTGAGTGTCTCCCATGTGCCTGGCACTGTACAAAATGCCAGTCACCCATAGGATTGGTCTTTTCACGCCCATGGAAGCTGAGGCTCATAAACAAAGTGCCCGGCTCGAGGCCACACTTCAGAAGTGCAGCCGGGGATTGCTGTGGTGGCTCTGGCTCTGCAGCCCTCACTCATTCCTGTAAGCCAGCAGGCCTCCCCCACTGCTTCTCAGAGAAGGGAAAAATACCAATGTACCTACCTGGGGTGGGGGTCAGACTTTGCTGGAGAGGGCTCCTCCCCAGGGTTACATGTCAGAAATATTGTACAAAGCCAGCATAATTACTATGGCACCCCTTGGTGTATGGTACCTGACATGGGGAAGTACTAGCCAGAGTTTTGGGAAAATGGAAGATGTCACCAAGATACAAAGGCATCAGACACCTGGATTTGGAGAGGAGCCATGGATTCCACCAAGCTCCAGACAAGCAGAAGGCCCAGCCTGGGTGGCCATGCACTGGCCTGGAAGACTGGTCAGTCCAAGAGCAGGAAGAGAAACTGCTGTTGGGGCCTGAGAGTCTGCAGCCTGTTCTCAGAGGCTTGCAGCTCCTGGTTCACATGCACATTCCTGTTTCCCTGACCGGTGGATGCTCACACTGTGACATGCACATGCTTCCGAAGTTCTTTTATGTCCATAGCTGTTTCTGTAGAATTTGGGTAATTAAAACACATCCTTTTGCACCATACACACTGTTGAGGGCTGCGGGGTTCAGTATGGTGGATGTGAGCCACACGTGGCTGTTGGGCACATGGAATGTGGCTAGGAGGCATTGAGCTGTGCTGTGAGTATGACATGCACACCTGCTTCAAAGACTTAGTCCAGAAAAACGTAACAAAGTTCATTAATAACTTTAATAGTGATTACATGTTGAATGATGTAATTTCAATGTGTTTTGAATATTAGTGGGTTCAATAAAATATACTGTTAAAATTAATTTTATTTACTTTTTTACCTCTTTAATATGGCAGATAGAAAATTTCAGATTACATATGTGGCTGGTGTTTGTGGCCAGCAGTATCTTTTCATGGGGCCGGGCTGCTCTCAGAGGTACTCAGTGGAGGCCTTGCATTTGGGCAGTGCTTTACCAGTCATAAAACATCAGTCTGTCTTTATGGCGCAATCACAGGGAGCCAGACCTGGAATGAGGACCCTGAAGCTATTTTGTTCAAGCTCCTGATTGACAGGCAGAGAAACTGAGGCACTGAGAGGAGAAATGATTCTGGTGCTCCAGGCGTCATCCACAGGCCCCCACCCCTGCCCGGCCCTGCCACCCCCAGCACCTGGAGCTGGCTGACTTTTCCTCCTCAGCACCTTGTGCCCTGCCCTGCCCCTCCTCTTCCCCTGGGGAAGGCCTGGAGAACTCTGCAAGGGGAGGCATCTTTATTCATGAACCTGGCAGAGGGGAGCCCTGGGAGCCTGTCTGAAGGCTGCTCTCTGCTTTCCCTGCAGACTCAGAGGGAGATAAATATGGAAACGTGAGAGGAGAGCCTCCCAGTCAGGAGTCAGGGCTGCCGCAGCATCTGATACATCAACAGGGAGGGATGGAGGAGGTGGCTTTTGTGGGGCTGCAGCCAGCAGGGTCCTCAGCCCCAGCCCAGCCCCACCCCTCCAGCCTCCTGTCCCACTCTCACTCTGGCCGGCCCAGCCCCCGCTGGGCTTTGTTTCTGTTGCCCGTGCACCTCCTGTACGCTGCCCCGCAACACCCTACAAGCAGCCCCGCTCCCTCTGGGAATCCTCCTGGACCTCCCTGGCCTGCCTTGGGCTTCCTCCTTCAAATCCCAAGTGCCTGGAGGCCGCCCTCTTGCTTCGCGAGGACCCCCCAGCAGCTTCTGCAGCGGAGGAGTGTGTTAGGTATGCAGAGCCCTGCTGGGCCCGGACCTGCTGAATGAGAATCTGCGTTTTCATAAGGTCCCCCGGGAGATTCGCTTGCTCCTTGAGGTCTGCACAGCCCAGCTCTGGCTCACGCAGGGCACTGTGTCTGGTTTATACTGTACCCACTGCGGTGCCTCCAACGGGGCTGGGCTTCTGGTAAACACTCCAACCACAGACAGAATGACCTTTGTTGAGTCCTTGAGGCTGACGCAGCACTTTCCCTGATGTGGTCTCACGTAACCCCCCACTGCCCTGTATAGTGCTGAGCAATTAAGTCAAGAACCTTGGCAAAGCCTAAACCTCTAAGCAGTCCCTTAGCAACCTGGCCTGAGCTTCGGAAGAACCGCGGACCCCACCGCTCAGGTTCTTTGCTGCCTGTCGCACCAGGACGGACGCAGACGGCCTACTAGCGGCAGAATTGAGACGTTGCACTTTTTGGTGTCTGTGTTCCTCTATTAGGTAGACGACAGGATGCCAGGCATGTAAAGCAGCCGTCCCCAACATTTTTGGCACCAGGGACCAATTTCACGAAGACAATTTTTCCACGGATGGGGGCGGGGCGGGGGGCGGAGGCGGAGCGCAGGAGGTGATGGGGAACGGCTGTAAATACAGCTGAAGATTCCCTGGCTCCCCTCCCTCCACGCTCCTCCCCGTTCCTAAGTTTCACGAAAGACAATTTTTCCACCGAGGTGGCGGGAGGCGGAGCTCAGGCAGGGATGGCAGTGATGCTGAGGCCCAGTTCCTAACAGGCCACGGGCGGAACCAGGCTGTGTCTGTGGGCTGGGGAGAAGGGTTGGGGACCGCAGGTGTAGAGTATTTGTAGCCACAAGCCCAACTGCCTGAGTTCAAACAGCCCAGGGCGGTCTAGTAGGGCTCCAAGTGAGATGCAGCCAGGCTGAGCATTCTCATCAGTGTTGTCGTGACGCTGTGAAATGATTTGGGTGTAGGGCGTTATGAGAATCGATCTTGACTAGACCATTTTATTCTGGGGAGGTCAGGGAGATAAAACAAATAAGTGCTTTCAGAACTAGATGTGAAATCTGCTATTCTACCCACTTCAGTTGGATCAATTGAAAAGAATACCAGGTGTGTGGTCTCATCCCAGCTTTCCCCATAGCAACCAAGCTTCCACCAAGCATCTTCAAAGATCCTCACCCCTTGCCTAGTTTCAAAGATCAGTTCCTTTTAAAATAAATAAAAACAATCTTCTTTCTAACCTAGCAGATTAGCTCTAAATAGAAACTCGTCACAATTTCCAGAGTGTAATTTACTATTGACATCCTATTTTGATAACAAATGGTAACAAGTCAGTGGCTCAAGATTTATCAGCAAGAGAAGTACTAGAGGAATCCCCTGCCCAAAATCAAGATGCCATTGACCCAATTTGTAGTGCAAATTGTGTCTTGTACAGAAGTAAAAAGAGAGTTCATTTGATTTTAAAATCTGAGCAACCAATGAGTATCCTTCAGGGTCTGTGACACTTTCACTAGAGGCAGAGAGAGAGAGATAGAGAGAGAGAAATAGAAAGGGAAACATAGATTTAAGTATAGGTGTAGGTGTAGAGATGGAGATAGGGATATGATATAGACATAGTTAGGGACACAGACATAGCCATAAGGATAGAGATACGAGATAGATAATGTATTCTCCTTTCAAAAGTTTAATCCTGTAATTAGAGCATTAGACACAAGGGGGCAGTAGGTGCTTTGTTCAATAACAAATCCAAAGCCATGAAAGTACTGTCCATTTGTCAAATTCATTGTTTTCTTTTTTCTTCCTTTCTTTAAAATTTTACTTCCAGAATCAGAAAAACTAAATAAAACATTACATCTAGATGGAATTTTAAAATTTATCTGATTTATCCTTCATGTTACATCCAGGCAAATGGAAGTCCTGAGAGACAAGATGGCTTGACCTAAGTCACACCCAGACACTCTGTCACTCAATCAGCATCTTTTCCTCTGCAGTGAACTTTTTCTTTTACCCATCCTAATAAACATTTATAAAGCACCTACAGTATACCAGAACCTAATCTGAGAGCAGAGAGGGTACAATAAAGAACAAAGCATAACCCTTCCCTTAACATCAAGGTGATTTAGGATGTTCCCATGGAGAGAATTCTAAAGTGAAGGAGATGTGGAAGTTAGTGAGGAGTATGGATTTTTACTGCCTGTGTCTTATTTTTTATAAAGAAACAAGAGAATTTCTCTGAGAGTTCACACCCTTCCTGAGGCAGCATATGCATATGGAGAGATCTGGTCTAGGACATAAGTGAAAATTGCTTATCTTGCCCCGGGAGGAAAAGCCCCTTTTCTAGAAATTTAGTTCAAGGCCAATTTTCTTCTCAAATAGAAGCAATTATATAAGAACCGTGAGCTCATAGTGGCTGTCTTGTAACAAAGACTGCAACGAGGAAGAAGCAGTGATTATAGGAAGTGGATGTTGTCACCCAGTGAAAGAGCAGCTCCAAAGCGCAACCTCGGGGTTCGGTGACCCCTTCAGGGTGGGGGCGGATGAGTGTGTCCTTAACCTCTTTCCAGAGAACCCACGTGTGCAAGGAGCTCACCAGCTGGGCTGCATCTACCTGTGATTTGGTACATCTGCTGGAGAGCAGGGACCAGGGCTTAGACCTTTTAACTCTGTGGCTTCACCTCGCCCTCCCTCTGTGCCCACACAGAGCTCAGCATCTGGCCAGGCACCGGCCGGGCTCCTGTGAGTATCTGTTGAATGAACTCTTTGGCAAAAGATGGTTTTGGAACTCACTCTTTCTAATAAGAGAGAAATGTCTCTCTTCCCTTCTCGTCCATGTGACCAAGTGCATGCACTGCTTCGGGATGATTCACACGTTCATGAATCATCGGCTGAAGCAGTCATGGGGATGCGTCCTCTGGCCAAAGGGCGAGCTGCTTTAGCAAAGCGGATGTAAGGCAACCTTTGGGGCACATTTCAGCCCTTTCGCTGGTCAGTGGGTGGATTTGCTACCGTCTCCACTGGTCTGAAAAAGATCTGCTGTGCTGAGTCACTTGTGCATTCCACAGATGTTTACTGAGCACTGACTGTGAGCTTGGCCCTGTACTAGGCAACAGTACTTATACGGATGGCAAAGTCAGCTCATTCCTGGCCTCTGTGTAGCTTAGATCCTACTGGGGGGGTGGGTGAAGGACCCAAATCAGCAATCCTGTGAACATTTCTGCACAATCGTGACAAGCGTTCCCAAGGAGGGGGCCCAGGTCTAAAAAATGAACAGGCTTAACTGGGCCGAAGGCAGAAAAGGAGCTTTTCAGACCACAGTGGGGGCAGCAGGGCCACGGCCCCACGACTGTGGCAAGAGAGCCAGTGAGGCCGCAGAAGCAGAGGCAGCGGTGGGCAAGGGAGTCACAGGCACTGGCAGCTGGGCACAGAGGTGGGGGCTGGACATGGACGGGTCTCAAAGGCCTGGAAACAGTCCTGTTCCTTCTTCTGAGACCAATTAGAGGCTATGTTGGATGTGGGAGCTGGACTTGGCCAAGCAGGGTGTGCGTAGTTCCTTCTGGAGTTGAAGGGAAGATGGATGGAGGGCTGAGAGTGGGTGCAGGGGGAGTTAGGAAGCAACACATGTTCTCCGAGGCAGCCAAGGCAGTGGGGTACTTATTACACGGTTAGGCCTCATGAGTGTGCAGAGCTGAAAGCCAAAAACAAATGGCCAGTTAACCCTCAAGGGCACTGCATCAGCCAACAGCCCAGGGCAGGTGCCCTAAGGCCCAATGGCCGACCCGCCTCTTGCTGGGCTGCAGGGGCGCACTAGAGAGGCTGGTCACACTGGGGTCAGCTCCCCAGGCAGGAGTTGCGAGTGAGCTCACCCAAGGAGCCCCTGCCCTGGGAGGCTTCCACAGGACGTGGGCAGCCCAAGAGGCCAGAAGCAAGGTGCAGCCTGGTGGGGTGTGAACAGCGGACACCTTCAGGGAGCCTCCAGGTGCAGCGTAGCCGAGGAAGGACAAGACCCAGAAGAGAGAGTTCAGGGACCTCCCTGCAGGCTGGTGCAGAAGGTGAGGGGGCTTCAGGTGGTGGGCAGTGGTGCTGGGAAGAGCCAGGGCTCTGACAAAGACAGAGCTGAGTTTGATCCCACCCACTCTCATAGCGCTCAGTGGTGTGACCTTATGCCAGTCACCTAACCCAGAATAATGACCTTCATCCAAGTGCTAACGTTGTTGAGAGAATCAGCCAAGGTGGCTTATGCAAAGGACCTTCTTAGGGCCATACCTTATGAAAGTCACCATAAAATGACAACAGCTGTACCAGTAGTAGGGCCTAGGCATCAGGGTGGGGCCTGAGGAGGCAGGTACAACCCCGGGTGGTCCAGAAGAGGCTAGAAGCCTCTAGCTAATTCTATCAGGGTTGAGGGAGACTTCAGAGGCACAGCAACCCTATTCCAGGGGTGCAGTAAAGAAGACTCCACCCTTGGGGAGGCGACTGAATTTGTGTGCTCACAAGTCAGGCAATATAGGCCTTTGACATTTGAGAACAAAAGAAAACAGAATTGACCTGAGGGCGTTTTAAAACCAACTGTGTCGTGTCAGGGAGTGGATGGCAGACCTCTCCAAGACCACGAGCAACAGAGCAGTCCAATAACACTCTTCTGGCTTTTGATCCTATCATGAGCTCTATTTTAGGCAGACTAATGGGCAGAAATCTGAAGTCTGAGGGCTGCCGGGCAGTAGCTGGGCCTCGGGCAGAGCCCTGGAAGAGAGCCCACCCCTCCTGACACAGCACATCAACCGTCACGGTGGGCTGGGACAGGTCCTAGCCACAGCCTCGCTGTGCCAGCCCCACCCCACCCACAGGCTGGGCTGGGGGACTTTTGGGGATCCTGCATCCTCCATACATTAGGGCAATGCCCCAGGGACCTTCACAGAGGAAGACTGTTGTGGGAAACATTGCAATGTTTTCACTGAATTTAGTGCAACTTCTGGAAGGATGAGACATTCAGGCAGCAAGACGGTGCTGAGGAGGGCTGGGATGGGGTGCAGTGGGAGGATTATGTCAGGGGACAGAAGCACAGTGTTTTGAGGCCATTTCTTAATTCAACCATCACACAGCCTTTGTGTGTCCACGCTGGGCAGGGCCCTGGAGGCACAGAGGCTAATGACGGGACACACATTCAGCATAATGTGTCTGGTACTCATCCACCTCCTCTTAGAGGAAACAAACCTTTTAATATTCATAACTAAATAGATTGCTGAAAAGAAAGAAACGCAGGGTTCGGGCCCACTATCCATAAGAAAAGCTCCTGCAGTGGCCATGGAGGGAGCTGGTTGAACCATGTAAAGACCCCTGTCATCTGCCTGGGGAGAGACAAATACCTCAAGCACCTCCTGGAGATTTCCTCTCCTGCAGTTGGTCGGTTCAGGGAGGAGTGTGGATGCAGTCGGGAGCAGTCAAGATTTGTATAATCCCAGGAAGGCTGAGACTCCGAAAGTCTAGGCTATGATGAAGAAAAATGAATTGTCAGCAGCCTGTATACTAGGGTATGGGGAGGGAACCTCACGCTTTTTTTTTTTAAGTTTTAATCTCATGATACAGTCTCCATTACTTTTGTTTGCAGCTCTATACACTTGTAAATTGTCGTGCTGTAATTTTACACTTATTTTTGTGGTGGTTTGATTAATATATACTTCCCCCACGATCCTTAATGCTCTATATCTTCTTCTAACATAGTCCTTCACACAGAAGCTACTCAATAAATATCGAGTTAATGAATGAGTCAAAAATAACCTCCAGTAGCATCGTCATTTCCTTGCAGTATGTACGTGCTGCCAGAAGGTGGTGATAAGTACTCACAGCAGAGGATTTCAAGCTTTAGAGGTGATGGAAGCTTAGGAATTACATAATGCAATGAATTTGTTTGCATCTTCAAATGTGGATTTAAGACTGTTTCCTCGACTAACCCTTGAATAAAAGAAATATCAAGGGGTAGCGTAAAAGGTTGGACATATCTGCATTCAAATCCATCATCCTCTGAAACAGACAGCCAGGAACCTTAAGCAAGTACCACCTTTCATCTTTCAGGCTTCAGTTTCCTCGTCCACAAAATGGAATTGAGAATGCCAGGTTTTCTTGTAAGGATTAAATGAGATAATACTCATATATTATATATATGTGTGTGTGTGTGTATATATATATATATATAATTTTCATCCCCAAAGTTCTTTCTATTATATTAAAAGATTTGTAGATTATTACAGCCACCAAAAATTACTTCCATGTCAACATTTAATACAGGAGTTGAACCAAAATATATTGAATTAAAGAAAGAAAAAGAAATTTTTTGAACAACAGTATGCAAAAAATACTTGTACTTCTCAGGCCCTGTTGTTCTCCGAGAGAAGTGAACCTGAGTTCAAGACCCTGACTTCTTCCTAATGAGATCAAAGGGAGCATGGTTTCATTTCTCCATGATGATCCATCCAGTTTAATTATTTTTTCAAAAGAAAGTGCATTCCCCTGATTAGAAAACAACTCAAAGTACTCGGAATATGATAGGATGAATTTTCTAAAGGAAACAACCCCTCCAGATATTTGAGGGCTCTTGAGCGCGCTGGGCTCTGAAGTAAATATGTTGGCTATTAAAGTCTGTAAACAGACCTTCTGCAAGTCACATGTAACTTTCATAGCTCAAAATTTACAATCGATTTTTTCTCAAGGATTTTTAGACCTAAATTAATTTTTAATACACTGACCTAAGGTGCCCAGCTATTTTTAGATAAAACTGTCAAATATCCCTTAACCTGAAAGTAGGCTGTGGGAAATAAGACCGTTAAAGCGTTACACTGCCAGAAACCTACACAGATGAAGAAAAATGTTCAGTGGTCTCATGTCACTGCACATGGAAAAGTTGGCAGGTAAACGGCACTTAGGGGACCTAGGAATCAGCCCAGGGGCTCGCCCTGCTCTGCTCTGACCCCAGGTCACAGGTCCCGGCTCCACACAGGACCCTGACCACCAGGCAGAGGGACACATCAGCAAATGGCATCTGCCTAGAAAGGGATGAAGACCACTCATGCATCCAGCACATGAGGGACAAACTGGCCTATTTAGAAAGTTCCAGGTTCAAAATTGCTCAGTTCAAAACACTCAGCACTTGGAAGCCTGTCTCCAGATGCCAAGCTCCTGAGTAGCTTTGGGGGTGGGAGTCTTGCTGAGCTGGTCAAAGAGGAAGGAATTGTCTTCCCTCAGCAGCTGTCCTCCTTGAAACCAACAGCTCATTTTCTGGACTTCAGGGATACTTTGTCCGCTCCTCTGTCACAGTTCTTTCAGATAACATAACCAATGTACACTTCCTGTTGGGTTCCTCCATTACCTGTGCGGTCCTGGAACACAGGGACCTTGCAGTATTGATCTCTATATGCCCAGCACCAAGGGTGGGGCCTCACATGAAAAAAGCCTTAGCAAATTTTGATGAATAATGAAAAAAGAAGGGCAACAGAAATAGAAGACATGTTAGGGAATGAGGGAACGAAAGGAGAATGTTATTCTTCATACCCAGGAAAAGATATGTTATTTGATTAAAAAAGAAGTGGTTCTGAAATTTGTATTTTCTGAGATAATAAAATGATTATTGTTATTTTAAGACACTAAATTTTGGAGTGATTTGTTACATAGTAATAAAACCTGGAACAGTTCTTTGTGTCTAGAAGTGGGTGATACCGAAATACAAGCCTAAGCCGGCCTCTCCTTCCACCGGGAATGCTTGGCTCATCTCTGGGCCTCACGTATCACATCATTCTGTGGAAATGAATATTTTATTTCTGGAGGAAAATTTTCCAACTTCCAATGTGCTTCTGGGCGTAAGAGGAGTGGGGAGCAGAGCTCAGCAGGACTCAGGGCAGGATACACAGTGAGAAAGGTGGACCAATGGCTCCTAAAGGGAGACAGCTCAGAGTGGGCACAGAGAGGCCATCTGTGTGAAGGCTGCCCAGCCTGGCCCACTTGGCAAGTGGCAAAACTTATGAAGAAATAGGAGCACCAATGAGCATCCTCTGTAATCTGCTGCAGACCGTGCAGTTGCTGGATTTCTTTATCCAGAAACATATATGCACACTCCCTGCTTCAAAATATACTAGTGCATAGTTTGTTTTTGGTTTTGTTTGAGGCTTTGCAGTTTGTTTGCTTGTTTTTTTCATGACACATCTTTTTTTAAAGAAAAGAAATTTATTTCAATAAAGAGGTACAAGTGACTTTTCTTACATGGATGAATTGTATCATGCTGAAGTCAGGGCTTTTAGTGTACCTATTACCAGAATAGTGTACATAGTACCTGATGGGTACCTTTTTATCCCTTACTCCCCTCCCACCCTCCTCCCTTCTTTGTTTCCAATGTCCATTACATCACTTTATGATCATAATACCCATTGTTTAGCTCCCACCTATAAGTGAGAACACGTGGTGTTTGTTTTCTATTCCTGAGCATAGGATAATAGTCTCCAGTTCCACCTAAGTTGCCACAAAAGACATTATATCATTCCTTTTATGGCTGAGTAGTACTCCATGGGGTGTGTGTGTGTGTGTGTGTGTGTGTGTATACCACATTTTCTTTATCCACTCATCCATTTGTGGGCATGTTAGGTTTGTCTGTGTGGATGTTCCCTGGTCCCCGGTTCCCAGTGTCAAGAATGAGTACTGGTACCGAGCTGAGCCGATGACCGAGTGATCACAAACACAGAGCAACTTCATACAAACAGTTTATCACATAAAAGAAAGAATGAAAGTAAAGAAAGCTACACAAAGGGAAAATACATTCCAGAGAGAGTGGGATGGGTCCGTCTCCAGGAGTGGAGAAGGATGCTGGAGCCGAGCACATGTTGCCTTTTATCGGCTCACTAGTCTGTGCCGCCTTTCCCCTGGCAGGATTGGTTGCCATTTCCTGCCTTTGGGGGTGATTGACAGGTTGGTGTTACATAAGAGATCACATGACAGGTTACATAGCACAGTAGGTCGTATGATAGTTTCCCTTTCTGAACGTGTCTTTCCTAGAATTCTTCATGAAGCTCCACCCATGATGCTAATTAGATGGTAATGAGCTCTAAGTTCGTTAAAGTTTACTTAGGAACATTTTACTATGTATGTTCCCACCAGGGAACAGTTCCTAGCCACAGTTTGGTTCCTAGTAGAATTGGGTTCCCACTGTCCCCCTTGAGCCACCTCCTTGCCACCTGTTTACCTTCCATCAGACCTAGCAGGCACTTAGGTGGATTCCACATCTTTGCGATTGTAAATTGTGCTGTGATAAACATTCAGGTGCAGGTGTCTTTTTGATATGACTTCTTTTCCTTTGAGTAGATACCCAGTAGTGGGATTGTTACATTGAATGGAAGGTCTACTTTTAGGTCTTTGAGGAATCTCCACGCTATTTTCCATAGAGGTTGTACTAATTTACATTCCCACCAACAGTGTATAAGTGTTTCCTTTTCACCACATCCGTGCCAACATCTACTGTTTCTTAACTTATTAATAATTGCCATTTTGACAGAAGTAAGGTGGCATCTCACTGTGGTCTTAATTTGCATTTCCCTGATAATCAGTGATGTTGAGCATATTTTCACATGTTTCTTGGCCATTTGTCTATCTTCTTTTGAAAAAAATCTGTTCATGTCTTTTGCCCACTTTTTGATGGGGTTCTTTGGGTTTTCTTGTTGCTGATTTGTTTGAGTTCTTTGTAAAGTCCGGGTATTAGTCCTTCGTTGGATGTATAGTTTGCAAATATTTTCTCCCATTCTGTAGCTTGTCTAATTACTCTGTTGATTATTTTCTTTGCTGTGCAGATAGTGTTTAATTTAATTAAGTCCCATTTATTTATTTTTATTGTTGCTGTATTTTGCTTTTGGGGTTGTAGTCATAAATTCTTCACCTAGGCCAATGTCCAGAAGAGTTTTTCCTACATTTTCTTGTTTGCTGGTTGATTATCAGAACTACCTGCCATTTGTGACTGGCCTAGGCTCCTGTCCACGGGGGACTGAGGCCACAGCCTGCTGATTCCCCACTGTCTTCCCTCCTCCTGCTCCCTGCTTCCTTCTCCTCCTCCCGTCCATTCTCTATCTCCCACACACCCCTGGTGGCTGCTGGCTCTGTAAAGAAACCTCTTTATGTCTCTCAAAAATAAGCCCAGTCATGTTCTATTTTTAATGGATTTTAAATGTCTGTTCTGCAAAAGAAAAGTCCCTGTAAAAAGAAGTCAGAAACTGGAACCTCATCCAAGGAGGGGATGACAGTGGGCTAGGGACAGAGTTGGTGGCAGGAGAAACCAGGTCCAGGGACCCTCCGACCGGCCTCACAGGGCAGTGGAGCTGGATTTTCACACCTAGAGGAGTGTGAACGTTCATGTAGCACCATCCTGTGTGGGAGGGAAACCTGCTGCCCGCCTCAGTCCTTGTCCCTGGGGGAGTGACCAGAGACACCGCCATGGAGGAATGCTAGCATCAGTTGGTGCTTGTTGTCTGATTCTAAAACCCCCAGCCGAAAGCCACGTGTACCAGCCCCACCCACAGGAACCGATGTGGGGCCCGTACTGAGCACAGGTGGGAGACAGCAACCCCTCTGCCTGTGCCTGCCCTCGGGCGTCGGGCCAGAGCGCTCCGACAGCGCACAGGGCCCGCGGGACTGTCAGTAGGAATCCACCTCCGCGCCCCTGTCGCCTTTCCCTCCCGACGCCTGACTGTGCGTGTTGTGCTTTGCAGTTCTTCCCATATGGAGACGCCTCCAAGTTCGCCCAGCACGCCTTCCGAACCTTCGACAAGAATGGGGACGGCACCATCGACTTCCGAGAGTTCATCTGCGCCCTGTCCATCACCTCCAGGGGCAGCTTCGAGCAGAAGCTGAACTGGGCCTTCAACATGTACGACCTGGACGGCGACGGCAAGATCACCCGAGTCGAGATGCTGGAGATCATCGAGGTGAGGCCGGGACTGGTGGGGCCAGGCGGTGAGTTCCAGCCTGCGGAGCCCTGCGCGTGCGTCTGGCCTGTCCCCACTGCAGGCGGTGCTGGCGGGAGGGGGGTCCCAGAACCACGCTGTCTGGCCCTTACTGCCACCTGACTGTGGGCATTTTAAGCAGCCATTCACTCACTGCCAGGTCTTCTGCAAACTTAAGCCTTACTGGGCGCAAAGTCGTTCCTGGCTCCGTTTCTCCGGCGCGTGGTTTAGCACTGCTCTGCCAGATATGTTGCCCCCTCTCCCTCTTTCCAGCTTCCCCTGGTGGCATCACGTGCTGCCAGTGGTCCCAGGGGGTGTCCTTCCAGGTTCCCAACATCCTACAACAAACACGCTTTTCCCAGTGTGTTTGCAAGTATCCCGGGATCCTCTTCCAGCTCCCCCGCCGTGTGCACTCCGGAAGTGGGTGTGGCCTTCTTGGTTTTCCTCTGATGCTCAGCTGCACTCGCCCTCCTCCTGCTTTGCCCAGAACGCCCTCCCCTGGGCTCCCCGGGACTCCTCCCTCATTGCACCCCTCCCCGAATGTGTCCACCCCTACCCTACTGCAACCTAACCCTGACCACGAAGGGATTTTGTCACAGCAGTTCTCCCTGTCCCAGGTCACCTTGCACAGTAGACTGTGTACCAGAGGGTAAGCGCTGAGGAGAACTCTGACGCTTGCTCCCGTGTCCCCAGAACCTAGAACGGGCCTGGAGCCTGGCAGGCACTCGACAGTGGATGAATGGATCGATGGCCTTTCTTTGATTGAATGTCTCAGCGTGGGCGCCCGTCCCTGCACCAACCACTGTGACCCAAGGAGAAGAATGTCCTATTTGCTGTAGCCCAGGGCCAGGGGCTCGGTCCCTGGGCTGGGGTGAAGCCCTGGCCAAACACTGGGGATGCTGCGAGAAACAGGAGCCAAAACCCCTAGGGCCTCGCACCACTCTGGCTGTGCTCCCCTGCGGCAGGGCACAGCCCGCCCCTTCCATCGCTCCCAAGGCCAGTTCTCTGCCTGCCTTGGAGGCCTGGCTCTGTCCCCTCCCCTTCCCCTCTTCTGGCATCTTTAGTCTGTCCTCCTCCTTTGGCTCCTCCTTTATCTTCACTGCCCCCTCCCCTTCAAACATACCTGGCAAACAGCATCTCAGTTCTCTGCATTCACTTCATTCAATTAAATACATTCTTCCAAACAGGTTATCAGAAGAGAGGAGCCATGAAAATTCTCAACCCGTGGCTTTGCTGTCTCGTCTTTCTCCCTCTTTAATCTTCTGTCCATCTTCCACACTTCACTGGGCTCTCCCCAGCTTCTCTCTCGGACTTTCCTACAGAATAGGTTTTTTCACGTTTATTATCCTCTTTGATTTCTTGCCATTTTTTCCCACTGGTGACTGATTCCTTCCTCCCCCAAACCCTCCTCTCTAATCCTTGTCAATGCCCTTCAAAGACCCCAAGAACACACCTGCGTTGCACAAGTTGATTTATTACTCCTTGAGGTGAGGGAACCGTGGGGCAGTTCAGGAAGAGGCTGCCAGAGAGGGCTTGGGAGGGTTATTTGGGGAGGAAGCAGGGGTCCACTCTGGGCTGGGGACTGTCAGAGAGTGGGGACACCTCTATGATTGGGTGTCTCAGTAAAGCTAGAAGGAGGCAGATAGACCTCGGCAAAGCTGTAATTGCTGAAGAAGCAGTAGCCACTCTTAATAGCAGGGAGCAACGCTTGGTGTTTTGTGGCCTGGACAATGTTTTGTCTGTGTTCAGACATAATGACAGAGTGGTCTTGTTTTTGTCTTGCTCCGTCATGGTCATAGGCGTTTAGTGAAATTGGTTATGTTTGACATGAGAACATCACGTCCGGGCTGTGCGAGGTCTGGGCCAGCTCAAGGCAGCACCAAGGCCCCGGGCTCATGCAGTTTTTGTCCTTAAAACTGAAATGTCAGTAATCTTCCTCTTTTAAAGACAAATTTCTTAGAGTTTTCCATGATAAGTCAATATAAGCTAGCTACAAAAGTGAACACACACAAACTATTTTCTCTCAATGGGCATTTTAACTTTTTATATAGGGCACTTGCTAGTGGTTTGCTCTCTCTAGTTGGCATTTTTAAAAACAACTTTATGAGTTATAAATTACAGACCATAAAATCATCCATGTTAAGTCTACAACTTGATGATTTTTAGTAAATGTGCAGAGATAATGCAACCCCACTCCATAATCCAATTTTAAAACATTTTATTGCCCAACTAAGATCCTTCATGCCCAAAGGCCCATTCACACCCCCAGACTCAGACAAGCACCACTCTACTTCAGGCCCATGGATTTGGCTGCCTTTCTAGATGTTTCACATAAATGGAATCATATAATAATATATGGCCTCTTGTGTCGGGCTTCCTTTTTTTTTTTTTTTTTTGAGATTTATCCATGTTGTAGCAAATATTAGTATCTCATTCATTTTTATTGCTAAATAGTATTCCATTATATAGATCATTATCTAGATATATTTTATTTATCTGTTTACTCGTTGATGAGCATTTGTGTTGTTTCCACTTTGGAGCTATTAATAATGCTGCTATGAACGTTCACATGCAAGTCTTTGCATAGAAGGGCACTTACTTTTTAAGGTACTTTTCTAAGAAAAAAATTATTGTATAAATAGGAAACTCCCATAATGAGAATTAATAGTATACAATTAATTGACCGGGATTGAAATCTTCTCACTCTGTTCTTTAACTCATAAACAGAATTCCTGACCCACAACTCTTTCTAAACTAACTTCCTTCAGAGCTCAGTTGTAATGGTGTACTTGGCTTCGTAGCCCAATCAGTTTCTAAGTTTCTTATCAGCTAGGACAACACTTTATCTTTTCCTAAATTTTCAGGGCTAGTGCTTATTGACTGTCATCTGCACCTTAAACTCAGAATTTTTAAAATTGAACTCGTCACTTTCTTCCCCAAACCTGTTCCTAATCCATCATTCTTGATCTCACCAGTGAGCGACACTTTCTACCCACTTCCTTCAGTCAGAAACTTGGAGGAACCAAAACCCAAATTCTTCTGTGTCCAATTGGTCACCAGATTCACCCATATTTGATTATATCACTCTCTTATTGAATAACATTTAAGGAGTCATTTGAAATACAGTTAAATTCTTTATCCTGTCCTAGGAAAACTCTATGATCTGCTTCTCTCTTCTGTCTCCAGCTTTCCCCAGACTCTCACTTAGCCCTCTCTCCTAGCACCCCCTGCCCTACATCTAATGCTCCAGCAAGCTAAAGGAGTTTTTTCATTCAATCAATATTTATTGAAGATCTACTATGTGCCAGGCGCTGTACCAAGCCCTGGACTTACAGGAGTGAGCAGCACACGTTTCCTGGCTTCGTAGATATACCGTCTGGTGGGGAATCCAAGCATTTTATTGTGATGAAGTGTGAGATGTATTCTGTTGGGGGAGGTGGTGCGTGTTGCCACAGGAACTCAAAAAAAAAAAAAAAAAAAAACCAAATACTCAGCTTACTCTTCGTTATCCGTGATAATGTGATTAGCATGGACTTCAGCCAAGTCTTTCAACTATGTTTCTCATTAACTATGTACAAGAATTCTTAACAAGGAACACAATTTCAATGAGGCTGCATACATGATGCCAAAGATTCATATAAGAATGAAAATCCATCAATTATCTAGGTGTTTCCCAAATACAAATATTTGGTATTGCATAAATAAAGCCACTGATTTACTTTCATTTTCCATGTAGGTATTTTGGTAGCTACAGTCAGTACAGTTTTTTCCTTTTCCCCCTCTGATAACTTGCTATTGTTTTGAATCTAATTTCAATAATAGACAAATAATAATAGATCAAATGTCTATTGAATCCCACTTTATGTTCACCAATGTGTAATTTTATTAGTACTGAGACATCCAAGGTTTGGCAGTAATACAGAAGACGAAAGAAAAAAACGTTACTTCAGAACTGAGAAAATTGAGAACAAAATATAACCCTATTTACTATTTGGAATTGAACTTGAAACTTGATGTTGATGAGTTGAAATCATTTAAAAGAGGATGTGATTCGAGAGTTCCACTTTTGATAATAGGAGCTACAAATTCCATCTGATAGGAGATGTAAAAAATATATTTTGGAAAACAAATCTATCTGAAGGCTCAAAAACAGCTAAAAACATTGAAGAATTAAGGCGCTAAGATTCAGGGTGAGAATGAAACCCAGAGATGTGAGCCCAAAATTAGGGGTCACATTTCCCCTTTGGAAATCATCCTATTCCATTCCTCAATAAATACTCAACAGAAGTGCATGGAATAGATCACCAAGAGACATGTAAAAAATATTCAGAGTATCATATTCTTATTATGGCAATAACTCAAATATTCATTAACAATAAAATGAAAAATTAATTATATTCATAGGGTGGAATATTAGAGTGGTTTAAATCAGCGGTCACCCAACCTTTTTGGCACTGAGGACGGGTTTCATGGAAGACAAGTTTTCCATGGACTGGGGGTTGGGGGATGGTTTCAGGATGATTCAAGCTCATTGCATTTATTGTGCAGTCAAACTTCTCTGCTAATGATAATGTATATTTGTAGCGGCTCCCTAGCACTAGCATCACCACCTCAGATCATCAGGCATTAGATTCTCATAAGGAGCGCACAACCTAGATCCCTCGCATGCGTAGTTCACAGGAGGGTTCGTACTCCTATGAGAATCTAATGCTGTTACTGATCTGACAGGAGGCAGAGCTTATGCAGTGATGTAAGTGATGGGGAGTGGCTGTAAATACAGATGCTTGCCCACTTGCCCACTGCTTACTTCCTGCTGTGAGGTGCCAGTCTATGGCCTGGGGGTTGAGGATCCCAGGTTTAAATGGATTAATTCCCAAAAATGTTGACACAAAGAAGCCAGATATAAAAATTTGTCTATGAATTACATAGAATTAAAAATAGGCAAGACTAATTCGTGGCGTCATATGTCGGTATTGGGGAAAGGATAAAGATTAGAGGTTTGAGTCTGGACCTGACCTGGCATGGGTCAGGACTCCAGTCTGTTTCTAGAATAAGAGAAAAATGAGTTTTCCAAATGGTCCAGACCTGAAACAAGTTTTTCAGTGGGGTTTGGGAGCAAATCTGCAGCTAATAATATTTTATTATTCCTTGCTTTGTCACAGTTCTCTGTACATAAATCTCCCTCAGAGATTTCTAAAGGATGAGCAGTATAATCACTATCAGGGCAGGCCTCAGGCTTCTTAGATTGCCTACCAAAATAATATCTTAATACTGTCCATTCTGTCATTTCCAAAAGTCACATAATTACTGCCAGAGTTGATTCAGAAGCCAGATCACTTAACCCAGTGGTATTTTTGTTTCTCCACACTTGCATAATTCCTTATGATGGAATAAAATTTAGCTATCAAAAATAAATAGACTAAAAATATGAAGGATGAGAACCCTCAGATTATTCCTTCTTGAGTTCATCGTTCAGTATTTAATATATACAAATCTAAACTTTGTATCATTTCTATGAATATCATTTAAGATGGCAGTAACAAGCATAGATCTGAAATTGCATTCTTCTCTCTTAATCAGCTCCCTTCTAGATGCAAATACTATGGGTGATAGAAAGCTTAGATGTAATGGCAGACCCTTGCTTGAAGAATTTAATAATGAAACATAAAATAAGCAAGAGTTTTCAAATAATTACATAGCAATTTTATTGTTTGAATTTACATGGCAAAGACGAATCTGATCATATTTGACATCTTATTTCTTTTGTTATTTCCTCTATGTTAAGCCGTTATTATCTCTCTTAACCTCCTAATGGGAGAATTATATTTGAGCAATTGCCTCTCCAGCAACATTTATGAAAATGAGTATAGTACTCAGAAAGTACTTCCCTCTGAAGCTCATTAAATGTTCTTTTCTAACTTGTTCACATGGAGTATGGATTATTTAGCTTCCCAATAACTGAACAGTAGAATTTACCAAACAATGGCAAGCTATTTATATATTTTCCTTTTGTTACAAAATGCAGACATGTACATGCCTTTTCACTGATAGTGTTATTAAAGATTCAATACCACTTGTGAATAACAATGGGCTGAATTATATAGTTAAGTATTGAAACTGATAAATAAAAAGTTTAAAAAAACTTTCTTCTCACTGTGAATCTATCAAAAATATCTTTCCTTTAGCTCATTGCAGAGATCTGCACAAAATACCAGAATCGCTATGACCTGGAAAATCAACCAAATATGGCCTATGGTATGTCATATGCATGTATGCATATGGATTTGAATGATTTATAGAAAGACATTTACCTCTCTATCAAAGCTATCTCTATCTAAAAAACCCAGAGACTATCCTCACTTATTTGATCCCTTTGCCCGTAGAGAATAGCTGCTTAAAAACTGCCTTTTAGTATTAGGCTCATTGTCAACTTTGAAGAGCAAGAAAGTGAATCTTGAATTTAAGACTTTAAAACTTTCCAATATTCTTGACATCCCTTTTCTAAGTACTACCAAGGTCAGCTTTCTTTCAGATTGTAAAATCACCCACAACTTTCTGATGTTTCCTTTTCTTCTTTCCTTATAAACCAAGAGATTGAAATTGTTCAGTTCTCTGTAATAATCCAAATTTCTTCCCATTCCTCTCTCTCTCACCAAAGCACCAAAGGCTTTAGTGAACCTTTTTTTTTTTTTTTTTTTTTACCCTTTTTAAATTGACTTCTCTCCTGCTAAAACACTCTTAAGAAAAGTTGTGCAAACAGTGGTCTGGGAAATTATATGAGATTTTTCTCTAAATTCCCGTAATGCTTTAAACCACTCCTGATCTGCCTCAGCCTAGTGGCATTTGTGTCTGTGGTATGTGTGAGCACTCAGAGTCTTTTCTCCTGACCCTCATGTATCTTCCTCTCTCAAATCATACAGCAGTAAGAGCTCAGGTATCCCAGTTAAGCACCAAATTACCCTGGCTTATTTTAGTCACTGCTATTTTATTTTGTTTTATTTTATTTTATATTTTTCTGGGTGGAAATTTCTATTCCTTCAAGTCCCAGCCTGTGAACTCTTTCCCAGTCTCTATGCGGAATTGGTTATATTTTTCTCTGTACTTTTACAACTCTTGGTTTGTTATTTGGCAATTTTGCCTTCCTACTAGGTTTAGAGCTCTTTAAGGACAGGATCTAAGTCCTAGTCAAATTTGGATCCCCTCACACAAAACATAAAATAGAGTATATTCTAAATGAATTCTTGATGAAAATGAGTAAGTCAATTAGCTGCAAGAACACGGTAAGGATACACCTCTTTCGTCATATGGTCTTTATAGCAGTGATGTTCAACCCATGTGTCATGGTTCTTTGGTTGGTAATAAAGTTATTGTATGGGGCTTACACAGTTGGAAAGCTGTTATTTTTGCCTGTTTAGCATACACTCACACTTTTTGATTTTTTTCCTTGGGGAGTCTCCCTCCTTACTTTTAGTTCATGAGGTTCATGAAGATCAAGGATTCTGAGTGTGGTTACGAACTGTCTGTCCAATCAGAACATCACATTACCCTATCTCTAGTAGTTAGTTTAAGAAGTATGAGGCCAAAACTAGGGTAAGCAGAGCCAAAGACATAAAATTCTAGGACATGTGTTGCTAATGTGGAAATAGAAGACATCGTTCCACTGCAAGAGTAGCCACAAGGTTGCAATTAAGAAAAAAGCCAACACTAATGAGATCAATTCAAAAAAAGCTTAGAGATGGACAGAGAACAAGTTTTAATTATATTATTTGAATCCTAGGTCTAGGAAGGCATAAACAACATCTACTCTGATTTTTCAGTTATGTAGTGAAAATCATTTTCTCTTTTGTTTAAGCCAGTTTGAGTGAGTTTTCTCCCATTTGCCACTTTAAAAAGGCATTTAATACAGTCTAACAATCTACATTTTCATTAAGCTTTGTCTATATTATAGATTATATATGTGCCACATATATGTATATACTGTTATTTTTCAAATATATGCAATACTACTATAATAAATAAAATAAAGAAAACTACTTATAAGTATTATTGAATTTAGACCAGTATAGTTATACATTCTCTAAAAGAGATGAACTCTAAAAATACAACAGTATTCCCTGAGGTTGGCCTAATTTGTAATATTAAAAAAGACTGTAACACTCAAAATCTTTGTTACAACTGATTTGGAACATCTGCTGCAGTCTTGAATCTATAATTCATGTTCCATAAATACATATTGATTGATTTCAATCATAAAAGGAGATTTTTCCATTAGCTTAAATACAGTATTATTTTGAACCATATGATATTGTTTATTTGCAACCATTTTGATCAATATTTGACCAAAGCAAATTTTATATGGTTCAGTCTAATAGAAGCCCGATAAGTATTTACTGAATGAATGAATCAATCAATAAATCTGTGCATTTTTACTATTTATATCCTGTAACTTTATGCCATTCCAAAAGAAGTAGAACTAGCAATTTTGTGTTTTTTTGTTACTTGACTCATCTTATTTTTTTGTTCAAACTGGCTTGTGTGTTTAGACATAACCTACAATATAGAAATTGCCTGAAAGATTAATTTCCATTTCTAGATCATTTTTCATCTGCTAAAGAAATAGCCATTTCAATGCTCGAACACAAGTAGCCCTTTTTCCACCATCTGAAGTAAGCTCACTTTTTCTCCCTCTTCTTTCTTGACGGAGGCACAAGGTCTGGGTAAGTTTTTCTTTCTTTCTTTTTTTAATTATATGGTATGCTGATTCAGAGAAAACACTTGTGAATGATTTGGTTTTACTTAAGCTTTCAAATCCTTTCTGTGCTCACATTTTATCCAGAAGCCCTTTCCATCCTATATATATCCCCATCTAACTCAATATTCCTTTCTCTCCTCACTGTTCGAATTGTCTGAGATATCATCTAGAATGAAAGTGAAGAAAATTTCCCTGCAATTATGAGACTAAAGGAAATATAAAGCCAGTGCCCATTGCCTTTCACCTATACCTCTACTCCTCCCAGCCCACTGTTTTTTGCTAATTGTTACAATGACAGCCATGCTGGTTATTTATTTGCCAACTTTATGAGGACTGCATGTTTTGTGTCTTTACAGTACCCAGAGTGCTTTAAGAACACATAGAAATAGCTATAGGTGATTTATGTTTAAGCAGAAAATGTTTCCAAAACTCTAGATGCAAAAAACAGTTATTTTGTATTCCTGAAGACCCTTTTGTACTGCTTTAACCTTAATTATGCTTCCCAACATTTGCAAAATTACAACCTCAAATTAAACATCTCATTAATGTAGCTCCTTTGCAATTCATCCATTTGTTTCAAAAATGATAAAGGGGGAAAATTATGCATTTCAGGAGGCACTTGGTCACAATACCAACTCACGTTTATTTGAATGTCTCAGAAAATAGAAACTGCAAAGCTTGTTGTGGGAAGAGTGTGGAAAACAGGAAGTCAACCAAGTGAGTAAACATGAAATGCAGGATTATCCTTATTTGTGAGGAATCCATTCCAGCAAGAAATTGAATCAGGAGCTTCTGCATCTAAAGCAGTAGGGCTACTGATGGAACCTGGGAGAAATGACTTTTTAGATGAGAAGGAGACTGGACTAAGAAGGGCTGTGAGACAGCATGGTCCAGTGACCAGGAGTCAGAGATGAGGAGTTAAATCCCAGCTCTGTCATTCCTAGGTTTAAGCAATTCATTATAATTCAGCAGACTTATACTGAGCCCCTACCTCTGCCAGACACTGAGCCAAGTGCAAGGACTTTTTTTACCCCCAATTAGATCCTTCTATCCTGCAACACCTACTTCTCCTCAGTACTGGATTATTCTCTTATCATGCAAGCATGCACTAGTGTCTCCCATCCTTGAAATCATTCCCTGACCCATAGTCCCCTCCAGTTACAATCCAGTTATCCAGGTATGGGAACCCATCATAAGTAGAAAATATCCCAAGTTGAAAATGCATGTAATACCCCCATAACCTTATCTAAAAGTTGAAAAATTCTAAGTTGAACCATCCTAAAACAATTCCTTGTCCTACTTAAATTCTCAAATGTATTGTTTAACATAGCAGCTAAGTCCTTACTAATTGAAACATGCCCTTCTCTCAGCTCCCATGACCCGTCTTCCCCTGGTCTTCCTTTGTTCTTTTTGGCAGGACACTGCAGTCCCCTCTGAGAGCACCTACTCCTCTGTCTTAGATCCTCTTCTCTTCCCCTCTGTCTCCATAGACGATCTCATCCACTCCATAGCCTTTAAAAGCCATCTATTCGCTGAGACGCTCAAATATTATTTCAAGTATTTGTATCTTTTAGAGCCCTGATTTGCACTTTCAATTGCCTCATTAACGTCTCTTCTTAAATGTCTAACAGGCATCTCAAATTGAAAATGGCCACAAAAGACCTCTTTGTTTCTGTTTCCCAAAGGCTGTTTCCCAGCTAATATCTCCAAAATGTCGTGTGTCTGCCAAGTTCTTCTCTTTCCCTTGTCTCTTATATGTATCTAGTAGACTCTACCTAAAAATAAATTTTAAAAAATCTATTGATTTCTCTCCAGCTCTACTGTCACCATTCTAGTCCAATTGACTTCGATCCCTACCTGGAAATCGCCATAGATTGCTGGCATCTCTCTTGGCTTCGAATTATGCCCAATAATAATCCATTCTCCATAATACATTCAGAATATTCTTTGTAAAAGGTATTAATCTACTAAAATGTAACCTCCATAAAGGAAGGCTCTGTTTTGGTAACTGTAGTATCTTCAGTGTCAAAAAAAAAAGAGTTGGTACATAATATATAATCAATAAATATTAGTTGAATGAATAAATACATAAATAAAGATCATGTTTCTCTCCTGCTTAATGATATAATACCATATTCAAAATAAGGTGTCAACTCCTTTTTTCAGTTCTTTGAGATGATTCATTAGATTGTTAATTTGTGATCTTTCTGTCTTTTGGATGTAGACATTTAAGAATATAAATTTTCCTCTCAGGACTGTTTTAACTGTGTCTCACAGATTTTGATAACTTGTGTCTCCTTTATCATTTAGTTCA
>CAUYRT010089934.1:0-25010 GCA_963574885.1 Lepilemur ruficaudatus
GGGGAGGTAGAATCTAAATTTCCAACTGGTGAATAAATTGTGATACATTCATATAATTGAATTCTACTCAACAATAAAAAGGAACAAACTACTGATACAATCAACAAGGTGGATGAACATCAAAAATATTAGGCTAAGTGAAAAAAACAAAGCATGAAAAGCTACATACTGCACGATTCCATTCATGTGCCATTCTATAATAGAAAAAGGCAACACAAGGAATAGAAAGCAGATGAGTGGCCATCAAGGGCTGGCATCAGGGTTGTGGAGTGACTGCCAAGAGGCAGGAGGAATTTGGAGGTAACAGAAATGTTCTCTCTCTTGGTTGTGGTGATAGTTAAGCACATATACATTTATCAAAACTCATCAAACTAGTCATTTGAGAGAGGTGACTTTCACCATTGTAGGGGAGAAACTTCTTTTCTCACCCCTCGATAGGTTCATGGCTAAGACCCATGAAACAAAAGAAAAGACAGATGAACAAAAGAAAAGCATGCAAATTGATTTAATATAAATTTTACATGACACGGAGCCTTCAGAAGTAAAAACCCCTCAAAATCGAAAAACCTGGATATTTTTGTGCTAAGTTTGAGAAAGAAGTGGATGGTTGTAGGGCAATATGATTGGAGGCCAAAGGGGTTGGTAAAATGTTAATAAACTGGGGGAACTTAGCAAGGCCTGCTCATTCAGATTCTTCTTGGCATTTTCTTGTCTTTGACAAGGATGTTTCATTTCTCAGGCTATAGGGAGGGTAGCTTTGGAATGAAGGCTTTATGACCTACGTTAGAGGATAAGAAAATTCTTTTATGGCCTCCTTCAGGGGAGAAGGTGAAAGGGAAGATGAGAGAGACCTTCCTACTTCTCCAGTTTCTTCCAATGCCAAGGTCCCAGGTTCTGAAGCAGAATATCCAGAACCCCATCACCATAAGTAAATTATACTTCAATAAACCCTGACTTTGAAAAAGTTACAATACATTATTTAATCCTGCTATTAAGTTGAAAAAATTAAGACTGACATATTTTCCTTTTTTTTTTTTTTTCCCTTGCTATGTATTTCCAGGCCATGGTAGGAATTCCCAATAGTGGGAATTTCTAACTTTTCTGGTGTTAACCTGAAATTTGAAATGAAAAATTCTTTTTACTTTATCATATCTTTGTCACATTAAAAAAAGCACTGTAGGGGGTAGAAGCAATTAAAGTGAATCTCCTTAGTATTATTGTTAGTTAATACTTTATTCTAGTAAATAAAACCAAAATATTACATCTTTAGCTATGACATCATAATCGACCACGGTCACTGCTCACCCCAGCTGAGCCATCCACAAGCAGGAGTCACTGAAGGAGTCTCAGACCCACAGTAACTGGGCAGTGGTCTTGGCCAGAGTCTCTAGCATTATGTAGCACCCCCAGGAAGCATAGTCACCCTTTAGAATTCACCTTTAGCTGTTTCATTTACTTGGAAACTGCCAGAATTTCTCAACCAGTATTTCCAACACAAACAAGAGGGAAGCCTGGGTTAGAAACTAAAATAGCCCTAACCATTATATTGACTAACTAAGGGTATCAGCTTTTAAATATTACTAACCCTTAGGACCCCAAAACAAGAGTAGAAAATGTTCTAAAGAAGGGGGCCAGGGAAGAGAAAAAGAAAGAAAGAAGAAAAGAAAGGAAACAGTGAAAAGGATATGGTTTGCTCCAAGTGGAAAAATACTGCTTCAGATTCTAAATAATGGCCTGAGAGAATTCATGCTTCTCTGAAAATCTGAACACACTCTCTATATTTCAGAATTAATTGGAAAAGGAGGAACGTGGATACCTGAAACTCAGTAATAATGATGTGTCTCACCATCATTTATGTCCCTGTCCCTGACAGATTTTATAAGAGTTATTAGCAAGTTAAAATAAGGTGATAGGCTTTTCATCTGATCCTCTCCTGTGCCCACACACAACAGATCATTTATTTTCCTCAAAGCCAAGTTCCCTTTGTGACTGTGCTATTTCTGCCAATTATATGATTATTTAAAGTGGCCCAATCTCTGATTCTTCCCACCCCAAATTCCAGTGTGCAGTCAGCTCTCTGCCCCGCTCCAGGACCCTCACACAGCCACCCCAACGCTTCGTCACAGTCCACCCAGGACAATGCCACCATCTCGCGTTTGGCTGCCCTGCCTCAAGTTTTTGCCTCCAACCACTGCTTCTAGTGTAAATCTTTTTCACAAAAATAATTTGTACAGGTCAGTCTTCCACAGAAAAACCTCCAATGGCTCCTGACTGCCAAAGTCAAAACATATTTAACAGATTGAAACCTAAGAACACTTCAACACTTCAAAATTCAAACACTCCACTATCTCCAAAATTTTGCCACTATTCACCTAAATTAATCCTCTATTCCAAACTAGCCTATTCTTGTCGCAAGAACATGCTGTATTCATTACCCCATAGGACTCTTTGGAAAGAGATTTTTGCTATGGGGGAAAAAGTACTCAGAACCAAGCTGGCTGAACTTATTAAGAATGTTCCCACTGATTCTTTTCTCTGTGGAGGAACTGCCCATTCCTCAGTGCTGAGCTGCAGGCCAGGTACTCAGCTAAGCCTGGTCCCCACCTGCCTCAAGGTGCTGTGGAGAAAGGGAAACCCTGGTACACTGTTGGCAGGAATGTAAATTAGTGCAACCACTGTAGAAAATAGCATGGATGTTCCTCAAAAGACTAAAAATAGAACTACCATATGACCCAGCAATCCCACTATATATCCAAAGGAAGGTAATTCAGTATATTGAAAAGATATCAGCACTACCATGTTTATTGCAACACTATTGACAATAGCCAAGATATTGAATCAACCTAAATGTCCATCAACAGATAGTAACAGTATAGTCACCCCTCCTCCCATAGATATGGAAGGGAAATATTGAGAGTGGGGAATATGGAACAGACCTGTGGGGGAAAAAGGCAAAAATACTTTCTGTCTCTTTAACACAGCCTGCACTCCTTTTCGAGAACTAAAGCCTGCATCCCTGCCTCAAGCCAGTGGTTGGGAGGGGCAGTAAGTCTTTTGTTATTTGTGTAATAATAGATGGTCCAGCCTGACCTGGTAAAGGGAGGTCCTGAGTAAGGGTGATGGAGAGTGTCTTCAGCAGAGATGGGACACCAGAATCATCAACTGTAGTTGAACAGCAATTGCCTAAAGCTGAGAACCCATCCTTTAAAAGCTCTGTATTTCTGCTTATTATTAGGACAATGGCATTTCAAACAGGAGTCTCCATCCTCCTCCTTTGCTGGCAAAGTAATAAACTTCTCTTTCCTTCTCCTCAAACCATTTGTTCTTGTTCCTCTGATGTGGCCTCGAGGATAAGTGCTCAGTTTTCAGTAACAGTCTCAATGACTGGCCCTACAAACCTGAAGATTGGAAAATACCATCACTTTGAAGGCAGCCTAATGAGCAGACCAGAAGATCTGGTCTCGTCCTGCATAGGAATATTCCCTTTATTGTGCCTTCATGCCTCAGAGCAGTAGGTTTAGTTCCACAAAGCTATGTAACTAATGAAAATCAATTTTCTGGCTGACCGAGAACATAAAGAGCTGATTGGCACATATAAATAATTACCTATACCGTGAGACAAAATATCTTCAAAATGGTCAATTTGTTAGTCAGATATTTAGTTTGAGTAAATATTTTAGGTGAATTAAAAGCACACTCCCGTTAACTTCTTTTGTACATTATTTTTCCCCAAGCTATAGCTGTAGCTATGAGACATGCTGATTGGATTTATTCTCTTTTCCTGAGCAGGACTGCCAAACCTTTACTAGACACTTAGGCAAGAAGAAAATAGGGTCTTTCGAAAGCACTAGAAACAATCAAATATTTGCTCTTGCAAAGAAAAAACTTTTTACCCAAAATAAAATAATCTTTTAGTACTAACTTCAGAGCCAGCCGTGTGTCTTTGGTGCCTTTGCCGCTTTCTCCTTCCTACCCTCTTCTCACCGCTCCCCATCATGGACACACACACGTGCACATACACACACACTCTCTCTCTCCACGGCTTGGCAATGAAACAAGGCAGAAAATAAAAACGAAGTTTCAAAATATGTCATCTCAACACTATGTATCACTCCAGAGAAAGGCAGGTGGTGGAGACAGAAACTGAGCTGCTACCTTTCAACTTGAGACTTCATCATCATGGGTGGATCTGGGAGAAGATGCTCCCTGTGGCTACAAGAACACCAGGAAACAATCAGTCTCGGTGAGCATGGTGAGCTTCGAGCTGTGTTAGTCTGCCTGAGCCTTTTTCTCTCTCTGAGCACAGAAACATTTAGTAAACAACAAGATTGAAAGGAAACAAACCAGGCTGTGATGGTCTAGTCTGTCATTTGGCTTTTCTTGCAATCAGTTCAAAAATGGGATGAGAAACTCTTTCTTTTTTTTTAAATATCAGTAAAAACCAAACCAAACAAAAAACAGGGGTCTCTCCAGGCTCTCAGAAGGGCAGAAGAGCCTAGTGTAGTAAATTATAGGAAAGGTATACATAGTGGCTCAGCGTCTCCAAGAGCAAAGCCACAGGAGGTTTTTCACAAGGGAAACCACAGGGGGAATATGAGTAGCTTACAGAGCACAAAGGATATTACAGCCTCAAAAATGTTTTTGAGCATCAAAACAAGTAACATCAGGATAGAGCTGCTGAAAGGTTAGGAATCAACTCTTGATTCTTAAACATGTGATACAGTCATGTGCTGCACAAGGACGTTTAGGTCAAGGACACACCACATGTACAACAGTGGCCCCGTAAGATTGTGATGCTGGATTTTTTGCTGCATAGTTTCTATGTGTAGGTATGTTTAGATACACAAATACACTGTGTTACAGTTGCTTACAGTATTGAGTACAGTAACATGCTGCGTAGGTTTGTAGCCTAGGAGCAGTAGCTACACCATACAGCCTGGGTGTGTCGTAGGCTGTACCATCTAGGCTTGTGCAAGTGCACTCTGTAATGTTCTCACAGAGATAAAATCAGCTAATGATGCATTTCTCAGAATGTGTCCCCGTCACTAAGCAACACATGACTGCGTATAAGCTGTAGTGTGATATTGATATGTCTTTGCCAAAGGTTAAATTCACTACTCTCCAATGGAGCACAGCATTCCAAGAATTAATTTGTAAAATCCCTCCTAATAGCAAGTGCTCTGTATTTCTAACACAACTCAGCCTTTGCCTCTGAGAAGTGGCTACTTCACAAACTTAGAAAATAACAGAAATTTCTAAGGCCACATGCTCAGAGCGCTATGAACACAGCTGGTATCAATTCATATCAATGAGGAAAGGGGTTTTCCAGCCCAGCTGAAACTGGATGAAGAGTGAAGGGATTAGAGGTAATATAGTAGAGTTCTCTTCTCAGACTCATGGACCAGGAAAAATCCCTGTCTGTTGTACAAAGATGATGAGATAATGGGAAGGCCAAAAAGACACTCTGACTCCCCTCTTGAAGGCAGCTGTCAGACAGCCAGATACTGTAGGCAGACTGTGATCAGAAAGGAATTCCCATGGACTAGCACTGCATCCAAAAGAGATTGCTCTGCATAAGACATTGCTGTTGATTGGACATCAGAGGAAATTCTTCAGCAAGGATATGCATAAATGAAAGTACAGAAGTAAAAAAGAATGCATGGGCTCAAGAGAGAAGTCCTGAGGACAAATTTTAGGGCAATTTTCTATCAAGTGGGTCTTTGAATGTAAATATAAAAAAAGAAAGGCAATAGGATAAAATAGGTACAAGAAAAATGTGTTTAAATGATACAGAGAGAAGAAAACATTAGCCGTGGGAGAAGTAAAAGAGGGAAATAAGGCAGGTACCTTGGTAACATTAATAAAACTGCTGAAATGAGAGGCCATGGAAGCCGTCCAAACGCAGCAGATACTGCTAAAGACAGACACGTTACAGAGTTAAGCACAAAGAGACAAACTAGAAGACGGCTACTTCACCCTTTGAGTCTATAGTTATTTGGGTAGCTAAAAAGTCTGATTAAAATACCCAGAAATCCATGTAGCTTCTCATTCTAAATTTTCCTTTTATGATGAAGAGGCAAATGAAAAGAAATTAATGCAGAATTTAATGAAGGGGACACAGGGCAGACTCAGCCAAAACTCTACATCTAAAGCGCAGGAAAATAAATGGTGATGGTGAACCTGAGACATCAAGGAAAGTTTGGATTATCCTCTGTGCACTAAGGCAGAAAAGGCGTGCAATAAGAGTTTTAAAACGTCAATCAAAAATAGTGGAAAAATGTATCACTGCTAAGTGTCAAGATCCAATCAGAAAAATAGGTCACCCCAGGCATGTTAAGAGGCACACCAGACACTATAACTAAGAAACTTCTGTAACCTAGTAAAGTGCTTTTCAATTCTAGAGGTCAAGTTGCTTTGTATATTTAGTACAATATGTGTGTATCTGTGTAAGTATAATTACCTTACAGATATCACATCTTATGCTCTGTTCCTATAAAATAGGAGAAAGACATAAAAACAAAGACTCTAAAAGACTTAGCCCAGGGCTCCCAAGTGGCAATTGGTGGGGGCTTGGGAGAATGGAGATTAGGAAGGGAAGTGACATGTAATCTGACATAGGAGGTTAAAAATGGTAGGTAACATTAAGGGAAAGTCATTAAGGAGCTATATTTATTATCCCAAATTGGAAAAGGATGCAAAAGATCAAAATACCCATAAAAGAGAAGCCAATCTTATAATGAAGTGCTGTTTCCCATGCAGGACTATAATGCTTTGTGCTTTAATCCCTTCCCTGGTGGTCTCTTGAAGACATTCATTTTCACTTCCCCATTCTGCCCTCCCAGGGGTCAGCCAGGGGAGCAAGACTAGAATTGCACCCTGTGCATCTGCAGAATAAGTAGCCACTTCTCTTTCTCTTTGTCCTGTTTTTTAGCACAGTGTTTGTTCAGACTCCTGACTATCCACCACCAATCATAGGGAAGGTGCATAGTGTCACAGACTGATAATAGCCATACCCACTAATGTATGCATTGTGCTCTGTATAACAATAAATATAATAATGTACCTATATTCCTATAAATGTTATGCTCACAGTAAATAAGATATCAATAGGAATAGCTTCCCAAATCTATAATATCACATCATAAATTACATTTGCATTTTCCCTTGTTATTAGTTATTATTATTTCCCTTGTTATTAGTTTTATTAATATTATTGTTATTAGTTTCCCTTGTTATTAGTTATTTTCAATGTTCTTTTCATTATTTCAATGAGTGTTTGTGTTAGTATTAGCCTTAGCGTTAGTATTCCTGTTCTCTTATAGTGCTCAAAGCCAGGCTTTCAGAGTCAGACGTAGCTGTGTTTCAATCCGTCATTGCTGCTTTTTAGCTATGTATCCTTGAGCAAGTTGTATAATCTCTTAATTCTCAATCAGTTTCCTCATTTGATTTTAGCTCAGTCAGTTGTAATAAAAATTAAATGAGATAAGCAAAGGACACCATTGTGCCTGTCACCTAGTGTGCATTAGTGTCTTAACAGTTAGCTCCTTATTTTCTCCTTTCCCAATTTTGATGGACCCTCTCCTGAATCATGCAGTAAGAGTCACTCTGGTATTGCTGTGGGATTTTCAGCAGTATCTCCCCAGTGGAAGATAAACTTCAGCAGTTAGGATGCTTGGTAAGGTAAAATGGAAGCTTGACTTGAAAGAAAGTTGTGCAAAAATCCCCATAGTGGGAAAATAAGACCAGGGAAGAAAGTCCTAATTAGCCAGCACTACGATGATGTATCGTGAGTGTCAAAAGTGAGTAGCAAAGTCAGTACTATTTCTGCTGTTGAGATAGCCAGGCTTCAGGAAGGGCCGTGCTCCCCAGTAATTTAATCTGAAAGACATAAATCATGACTGAAAAGTTCCGTGCATCAGTAATGGACAGAAATGCCTACATTCTAGCAAGGTTTCCATGATAAAAGACAGGTTTTCATACATATGAGATCAGGAAAAACAATTATCAATCAAAGACAGTCCCCTTGATACCTGTTTGAAGTGAAATTGGAGGTCAGCAAAGGCCAAGAAAAAGAGAGACTGGATTGTCTCTGCAATGTTGAGGAGCTCATCACCAGAGATTCTGTCTTACAGAGTTTCAGCTGCATGTGATTTTGAAGCATTAATGATTAAACGCCTGCCAGACAAAGAAAGAAAAAGGATGTCAGAAATCAAAGACAGATATAAGTGTATCATCAGCATAAAAATGGAGGCTGACATCATAATGATGAAAAATCAGTCCAGGGCACAAGTATGCAAACTACAATAATGGCCAAACACATAATCTCATGGTGCTTTGGAAGACAGCACTGGCAATTGGTGAAAACAGGCTGATCTATAGCATTTGATTGCCAGGGAGCTGGGAGTTCACAGAGCACAAAGTCAGGTGCCCCAGAATGGTCCTTTGCTATGCAAATAACACACCCCACTCATCCAAATTCACTCCCCAAATCAGGGTCATCTGTAATTCCTCTGTTGCAGCCTAAATGGCTATAAAAGCTTAACCACGTCACCTAACCAATGACCATATGGGCCATTTGAGCATCAAATAGATTCTGGCCCCAACTCACCACTCCTACAGCATCGCTCAAGGCCAGTGAGGTCTGGGGACCTTGGAAGTCCCAATATGCATCCAGTGACTCCTCTCTGAGCAGTTGTTTCTCCCAAACAATTGAGTTAAGTTTTATGGAGGAACAGAAAACTTAAATTGTCAGCAGCTACAAGACTATTAAGATGCTCACTATACAGTTACTTTCTTGAGGTCCCAGATCAGGTTTTATTAAATGTCTGCATTTTCCAAAATTTTTCCCTGGTGGTTTCTCAATTAAGATTAAATGGGGACCTCAGTTAAAAAAAGATTAAATAAGGAATGAAGAAACGAAGAAAGGGAAAGAAAAGAAAGGAGGGAAGAAATGAGGAAGGGAGAAAAGGTAAAAACAAACAAACAAACAAATAAATAAATAAGTGGCATTCCAACTCTCAACTCTAAAATCCAGACAAGGAGATCTAAGAAAATCAAACTGGGCATGCTGAATTAGTCAGTACCATGCACACTAGCTGCTATAATAAACAACCCCAAAATCTCAGTGACTTAACACAATAAAAGTTCATGTCTTTCTCATGCAAAGTCATTGTCTCTTCAGTGGCCCTGCTTGGTGGGTCTCTTCCAAGTGGTAACTCAGAGATATGAGCTGCTTCCACATAATAACTCTGCCTTCTGGAACACGTAGGTTTCTAGTCCCCACAGAAAGAAAAGAGAGAGTGGTATTCAAGCCAGGACGAGGCATACATCAACTCCGCCCACATACCATTGGCTGCAGCACAGTCCTAAGCTCCCAGCGTCACCACAGGGAGTGTGAGAAATGTAGTCTTTGTGTGTTGCCAGGAAGAAACAGATTGGAGAGCCACACGTGCCACAAAGCACATATGCTCTATGTGAGCAGACAGGGAAGGCTTTGTGAGGAATCTGGAACAAGGCATGCCAGGCAGAGGAAACTACACAATCCCAAGCTTGCAGGGGATGTGTGCAGGTGGTGCGTAAGGGTGCAGGCTAGATGGATCTGGCTGAGGCAGTTTTCAAATAACCGAAAAGAGTGAGAAAAGACCAGATAAGTAAATTACACAGATTGGAGAGGATATGTAATGCCAACTAAGGAGCTTTGACAAACCCTTATAGGTAACAAAACACCTTTGTCCGTAGCCCCTGGCTGTGAGCGGTGGATGGTTAGAGGGGTCTGCGTGGCCCCGGGAAGAGGAGAAGCTACAGGCAGCGGGAAACCAGGCAGGCCCCCTTCACGGAGCCGCGTACCAGTCCTGGTCCCAGCCCTTAGCCGTCTGTGTGAATGTGGACAAGCCTGTCAAGTCCTTCATGTCTCAACTGATTCATCTGTAAAATGAGGAAAACAATAGTTAATGTGTAAGAAAACTGTGAGGACAAGGAGTTCAGCACAGGACACATCAATCTGAACTGAAGGCAAAAAAACCAACTGTCCTGTCAAAAGTAAGCGATACCCAACCAAAGTTCAGGAAGTCATTGCCACTTAAGATCAATTTAGGATCAATTCACATAGAAAGAGTTAATTCCATAAGTAAGCACTACTGTCCCTTTCAGAATTTTGGATTACTCTAATGTAGATTTAAATTAACTGCAAATAACATTTTTTAGTATCTAGGCATATTTATTTTCTTTTTTTTCTAAATATGAGCACTACCAAATCTATTTGAGAAGAAGAAAATCAGTCCTCAGGCCTTTCCTCCAGCAAAACATTTGTGTTGACATAACTAACTCAAGTCAATGTGCAGGGCTCAGTCCCTGCTCCAATCCTTGGAGCTTTCTAGAACCCCAGGAGACTCAGATCACTTCCCAATGCCACCCAACTTCCTTGGATATTTTCCAGTGTTGGGGGTCAAGCCTGCAGTTTCTCCCCCGTCTCTAGCGATCTGCTTTATTTCCGACACGCTCCAGAGCTGGCTGGGGAAGGGGTGGGAGAGCCTCAGGGTGCCCGGTAGGGCAGAGCAGCGGCCAGGGCAGACAAGTCTCTACTATGGGGTCATCGGTTCCTGAAAATTCCAGCCAATGACACAACTAGATGGTATGGTCTGAAGTGTAGGTTTGAAAATAAGAGCAAAGAAAACAGAAAGAAAAAGTAAGGCAAGAAATGGGATACGAAAAAAAAGAAATTTCACAGGATTTTTCAAACTTTTGTTAAGCATCTAAATTCCAAAACACTCAACGGAACAAAACTTTTTCACAGCTATTTGTGCCTTGGGCTTATTTCCTAATTCAACACTGTAATGGGATCAAGTTAGTAAAAGCCTACAATGGAAAAGTAAAGTATAATGCAAATTGATCTCTCGCACTGTAGCTAATTTATCTTCTAAAACATTTGCAAAAACTCTCTCTTCACTGACTCCGAATATTGTCTATATGGGTGCTCGGTATCAAACTGCAAAATGGCTTTGTGAATATGAAAAGCAGCTATTCATCTTAGGAGAGGGAAGACAACTGAGCAGATCTGCGCAGAGCACTTAACACAGTGCCTGGTGCAATTTAGGCGCTTCCCTTCTCTGTCTTATAAACAAGAGATGGAAAAGAACAGCTTGACTCTAGAAAAGCATATAGTCAAATGAGAGGTTCACTCAGCCTTGCTCTCAGCTTCTTCTTCCTGAGGCGTTTGGGAGAAGCCTGTGCCCAAAGAGAGGGTTGAGCTGGGCTGATCAGGGAGAATATGGAGCAGACCCAGCCGGGAGCTAGAACTAGAGCCCTGGGTCCACGGGGACTGCTCATGGTGGTCTGGAGTAGACAGAACCTGAGCGGCTGCATCCCAGTGTTGTCAGACTAGGTAAGGCTGAGTTACAGCTGGAGAAAGAAAGCAAAACCCAGCACCATATCTAAACAAGGGATGTCGCCAGAAATGGCAGGCGAGTCCAAGGCTGAGCACCAGGCAGAAACCGGAACATCACCAGGCAGGTGGGAAGCAAGGTGAGAACAGCACAGGCATGTCCTCAGCGAGTCTTCATTTCTCAGAGGGCGCGAAGATGTGGGATCAAGGCAGACGCGCAGAGTCCCTTGAAACTCACTGAACCTAACACACGGAGAGGCTCACCAAATGGATGGTCTCTGTGATGTGTTACTTTCCCAGAGGACCCAGGCACACAGGTGGCACAGCCCAAGGGCACTTGAGGCATTTGGACCAAGCGTTGGCACACTTTTTCTAAAAAGGACCAGAGTTTAAATATTTTAGGCTTTGTGGGCCAAGAGACAAAATCAAAGATATTATGCAGGTACCAATGAAAGAAGAGATAAAAGGAACATCCACAAAGTTATTCTTATCAAAATTCAAAATATAGCTTAATCATTTAGTGTCAAACTGTGAAGTGGCTTTGTGAGTAGGAAAAGTAGCTGTTCATCTTAGAAGAGAGAAGGCAACTGAGCCCATCTGTACAGAGCACTTAAATTTTTGTAATACAGGCCTACAAATGAGATCAATGGGATTCTTTGGAAGGCAGATAACGTTTTGCGCATTTGGGGTTCAAAGTTAGTTCCCATTAGAATCAGAGCAATCACACAAGTCCACCTGTAAAAACAACTCTGAGCCGTGCTGCCACACGTACACAGGTGCTGTCTGGATCGGGCTGTGTTTGCTACGATCTACACTCATGATATGATCTACACTCATCTGCCTATTTTATACATACAGGATCTGACTCTCAGAGATTTAGGGACTGTCCAAAGTCACAGGTCTTACGGAAATGGGACAAGCACTTGATCCCACCTGGACATTTGTGTCCTGACTTCAGGAAAATTCTGGCAAGTTTAAAGTTGACTTTAACTTGACTGCGCTGCTTCATTTTATGTGTTAATTTGTCTAGGCCAAGGAGCCCAGATATGTGGTCAAATGCTACCCTGGTCAAACATAAACATATTCTGTTTCTGGGAGGGTCTTTTGGGGTGAGATTAGCACTTAAATCAGTGGGTGGGTCTCATCCAATCTGTCGAAGGCCTGAATGGAACAAAGACTGCCCTCCGCCCATCACGGAGGGATTCTGCTAGCAGGCGGCCTTCAGACTGGAATCGCAACACAAGACTTTTCCTGGCTCTCGGTCCTGGTGGTCTTCGAATTTGAACTGCAATGTTAGCTCTTTCCTGACTCTCCAGCCTGCTGGCCTACCCCACAGATTTTGGACTTGCAGTCTCCGTAATCATGTCAGCCAACTCCTTCAGAGAAATCTCTCTCTCTCTCTCTCCCTCCCCCAACACACACACGCACACACACACACGCACACAGTTTCTCTGGTGAACCCTGAGCAGCAATACATTCACCAAGATATTCATCTCATGGATAATGCTATGAAAGGAGAATGTAAACACACACAAACACACACACACAGACCCCAACTGTGTGACGAAAACTTTGTTAAGAAACACCTAAATCTATTATAATCCATAATACTTAATGTATTTCGTTCATATTTATTAACTGCCCACCAGGTTGGAAATGTAACAGTGAGGGAGCCAGACCGGCCTTGCCCTCTCGTTGCTTATATTCTAATGGGAGAAACAGGGTAGAGAGAGAAAGAAAAAACATTGAGCAGATCAATAGTAAATAAAAACTGGTGGAAGTGCTGTGTGAGAACACGAAGGGGAGCGGCAGAAGGACGGCACGGGCGAAGTCGTAAGCAGAGAGCCGGCTGGGGTGGCAGTAGGGTGCCGCAGCCCCCGGCACTTGAACCCTCGGTTTCTGCTCATCAGCACCAGATTCTGTCTAAAAATGGATTGGAAGAGAGATTTCTTACTCGCATTGCCAGTCCGTGGGCTGGTTCGTGGGGAAAAGCACCCCTCACAGCCCACATTAACCGCACGCGGGCCTGCAGAACCCCGTGTCCCGGCCTCCCTCTCTGCATCAGTGAACCGACAGAAACGTTGACCTGAGTGTCTGCTGGGCTTCACCTGGAGGCATCCAGCTCAAAGCCGGTCATTTCAGATTTTTAGGGAATTGTGACAAATTCAGCTGTTTGTGTTTGGCAACCAACTGAGTGTCTGGCATAGGGCAAAGGCTCAATGAATTTTATAGGCTGGTATTAAGGATTATTATATGTAACTTAGCATTATTAGGGTTTTTAAAATAATAAATAAATGAATAAAAGAAGTCAGTTTTTTGTGTATATGGATGTTTACATATATATACGTTCAGCTATTCTTCCTGGAGTTTATATCCTAGTCACTCCAACTGATCTAGGCTGTCCCCAAAATTACCTAAACCACACAATATTCTAAATGATGTGATCTCACCTGGGAAATGTTTCACCAGCAGAGAGAAGCCCCCTCTCTGGGTTTTGGAGGCTACTTCTTGTGTTCCTTTCTTCTGTTTCTAAGTTTCAGTAATGTTTGTTGGAAAACCAAAGCAAATCTTGCAGAGCTTAGGGACATTCTTGTAAACTATGGGATTTGCTTTGTGTAGTTGGGCCTTTCTCCGTCCTTGAACAGCTACTGTCCCTTTCAAGAAGGATCACACTAGTAACCGTGGCCGTCAACACACCAGGAATGGATCTCCATGCGGCCACAGATGGACAAGGGCTGACTTTCAAAACTAGATGACTCCCATGCACAAACCTTCTGCTTCAGTTATTTGGGGTGTGTTTTGGGGGTCAGAGCAAGACTGAATTGGTTTTATATCTCCTTTTGTAGTGGCTGAGCAAAAAAAACCCAGAATGAATGAATGTAACGGTGAATGAACAAGCACGTGTTTTCTAAAATAAATGATGCTTATATTAGATTATATTTTAAAAGATCTCAAAGTCCTTTCTATGAACTGCATTTATGGGGGAAAAAATGGCCCTTTGTATCAAGTTCCATCTCAGGGACATAGAACATAAACACTGTGGGGGAGGCATTTGAGAGTGCCAGCAGATAATATTTGCTAGAAAGTATATGCATTTCTACAACGTAATCACTCCTTAAATCTCCTTCAACTCTCTGTTCATCTTTGCCATGGCCGAGTGGGGTTCTATGTGAAAATCAAGGAAAGGGGTGGAATTTTATATCTGGGAAGATGTCATGTGGAAGAGTGTTAGCACACATAAGAAAACGATACAGGACTGGGCGCGGTGGCTCACCCCTGTAATCCTAGCACTCTGGGAGGCCAAGGTGGGAGGATCGTTTGAGGTCAGCAGTTGGAGACCAGCCTCAGCAAGAGTGAGACCCTGTCTGTACTAAAAAAAAAAAAAAATTGAAAGAAATTAGCCAGGCAGCTAAAAATAGAAAAAATTAGCCAGGCGTGGTGGCACATGCCTGTAGTCCCAGCTACTCAGGAGGCTGAGGCAGGAGAATTGCTTAAGCCCAAGAGTTTGAGGTTGCTGTGAGCTGGACTGATGCCATGGCACTCTAGCCCTGGCAACAGAGTGAGACTCTGTCTCAAAAAAAAAAAAAAATGGAAAGAAAATGCTACAGGCCATAAGCTCAGCACCTACAGGAAGTGGCTTGTTAGGCCTCTCTTATCCAGAGCACAGGAACAGGAAATCCCAGCTGCTATCTGGATTACATATAAAGAGCATTCATTTGGCAACCAGCACTACAACTGCTGTCACCAGCAGCCAGATCAGAGAATGTATCACTAGGGCACTTCCTTCTCAAGCGACAAAAACCTTCCCTGAGGAGACAAGCTGTGAGGCCCTATGAGTCCAGCTCCCACTTAGTCATCATGCCCAGAACCAACAGCTTTTGTTGACTGATCTGAAATCCCTTCATTACATTACTTGAAATGGCCTCTAACCCAAAGAGGGTGCGTCCTCTTCCCAAACTGCCTGGCATTTTCCAAGGCCAGACTAGAAACCAGCTGTCCTGCCACTCACACCAACGCATGTTTCGCCACACGTGTTGCCTGGCTTTAAACAAAAGAACCGTGAGATCTAGGAGAAGAAAGTGAAACAAGACCCCCTGGCAAGGTCGGGCAAGGGGCTTTGCAGCCAACCAGGACTGAGGCCGGGTAAAGAAGGCATTGTGTGGAGCGGCTGCCATCGTCCCCCGCGGAGACAAGAAAGATTTGCAGCAGCTGCCTTGCAAGAACCAACTAAGGAGAAGCCACCCCGGAGGTGAGCAGGCCCGGAGAGGGAAGCTGCAGACAGAGAGAAGATGGGGCACTGGCCACGCAGAGAGAGAAGCAAACCACAAGGTCTGCAGGTGTCTGTCTGGCTGAACCCACCTCAGGAAGCCTCACCCTGCCTGTGTGGGGGCCAAGGGGCAGCCTCCCCTTGAGCCTCTGAAAAGTCAACTCACTAAAGGAGATTTATAGGAGAAGTGGCACACAAATGTATTAACGTGCACACAGAGAAGAACCACAGAGCAATTGCCCCCAACCCCGCAATGGGAATCAGAGGTGTGTATCCCATCTTGAGATCTCCCAAAGAATGGGCACTTGCATCCTGGCAGAACAGGCTATGGCAGGAGGATAAGGGGAGGCCTGGCTAGCAAATACGATCTTGTTAGGGAGACATCTCACAGGGAGCAGCCCCCAGAGAGATAGGGTGGTAACTGTTTCTTCAGACGTTTAAAGATGTCAGACTCTCAGTTAATCTTTTCTAGCTCTGGACAAGGGAAGGCCTCAGACAAACCCTGGCTGCACCAACGCAGATTGTCTACAGATGCAAATCTCCCCCACAAAAGGCAGCTTTGCAGGCCTGCTTCAGCTTGCAGCTTCTCTGAACAGTCATCTCAAAATATGTCCAAGTATATGTTGGGGTGAGTGATTTTGGTTTCCCTCACCTATGAAGGTGCATAGTTCTCATACAAACTCACGAGAGAATGTAGCTAATGGCATAGTTGAGCACAGAATGCTCAGTCCTGGGCTATCTTTGATCTGATCTCGATATTTAGAAGTTCTCCGTGGACTTTTCTGATGCAGTATAAAACATTGAGGTCCTATCACTAGGGTAGAATTGGGTCTTTCTAGAAACCAACTTATTTTCAAACCTGAGAATATTTGTAACAAAGCCAATCAAGAGATAATCTACCTAATCACCTTGAAATGTTTGAGGCATCCTAGACACCTACAAAAAAGTTTCCTTTTGCCTTATTTTGCTTCTAAATCATGAAGTCAAGAGTGATCTAAAAAAAAAATACGTGTTAAATCTGTAGTAGAAAGAAGCTCTAATAAAGGTCTAGTGAGTAAGTTATTGCATTTGGAGTGTTTAGAACTTTGAGAGAGATGTCACAGGTTTTCAGACCCCACTATATGATTTCTGTAAGGATTAGGCGAAGTACATCCTTCATTTGGTTTTTCCAAAAGTTTGGAAACTTATAGAATATCAGAAATTTCATGTCAACTGTTCCTGAGAACATTAATAACAAAAAACACAGCAATTTTTTTTTTTTAATTTGTGATCCAGGTTTGTAAACATAAGACGGCATACTTCTGGACATTATTTAGGTATTAACTTAACATGCTATGAACTAGAAAAAGCCAGCATTGAGTTTGGACGTTTTTGACTTTTTTCCCCCTCCTCGTCTTTTTTAAAGACTAAATCACAGAATTTTATTCTCTTCTATTCCCTCTAGGGAAAGCAATCTGCCAAGGCTTTTCTGAATGATGCTAACAATGTAAAGAAATATTGAAAACAATTAGAGGAAAATGGCACTTTGAACTTAGTAGAAAGTACACATCAACTCTCACAGGAAATCTTAGAAGTGGTATTAAAAATTTTGGTCATTTCACTTTTCAGAGAGCAGAACAGCATGTAGTTATTTATTGAGTGCACTTTGCAGAGGGCATACAAAGCACACAAAAGGCTTCTTTTGTTTGTGATACAGATTTGCACTGTGTTCACGAGGTTTCCTTCCAAGTGCCTCATCACAGTTTGTCCAGACTTCTTGTAGGAAGCAACAGGGTCTCTGCTTAAGCCTCTCGTGAACAGTTCCACCCAGCCAAGGTCATGTTGTTTCTCCCTTGAGAATCAGAGCCCTGTGGATCCTATTCTGCCTGTTCTTCCCCTGGCCTCCTGTTCTTTCAGCAGGGCAGATGCCTCCCAGAAGGAAAGCAGATGCCAGGACCATGGGGGCTCTAAAGCAGTGGCAGCCAAGCTGCAGGAGCGGGGAAGAGGAGGCTTCACGCAGCCCGCCCCCACGCCATGATGACTTTAATGTAAGGAAGGATGCACACCGTGAATGTGGAAAACCATCCAGGCTGAAAGAGGGGCTGCACAGCCAGGGAGCGCTGCCAAGCATTTGCGAGCTCTCTCTTCTGTGGACAGACAGCTGGCTGGCTCATTATTCCGCATTTTCTGCCATTGGCAGTGTGCCACCAGTGGAATGTTGTGCCCTGAAGGCTTCTGAGGTCTCTGCTGAGATGGGGGTCCCAGCACAAGCCTGTGAAGTTTTTGCCTAGTCCCCCCACACTCAAAGTCAGTTGTGCAGGTTTCTCAGGCTGACTCTAGGCTTAGGGAGATGTCACATTTTTGCACTATTAATTTTATTAAAGAATATCATATTTACCAGAGCTATCTCAACCAATTTAGAATAAACCTTGGACTTCAGGTCATCAGGCACTAGGAGTCTGAGTGTTTCTTCTATTCAGATTCAAAGGAAATAATAATGTCCTGGCTCCAGGTCTTTGTGAAGATGCCAGTACGAAACCTGGGTCTTCAGGCGGACCTAGCGCTGGGAAGCCACAAGATACTGCAGCAAAGTCTCCGTGTTTCAGTTTTCTCCTCTTCAAAAGATGAAAATAATATCATACCCCCTTCCACATTTCATGGGATACTAAAATTTAGCATATATTATCATGTTTCTGTTTATAAGAAAAAGGCAGGATAGCAAAGTAGCTAAAGGGTTCCTACTCCCAACACAATTATAAGCTGCCACCACATCCAAGGCAGACGTGGCAAACAGATGTCATACACTGAGGTTAGCATCAGACAAGATCAGTTGCTGTGCCTGGAATACCACGGCAACCAAATGTGTTAGCCATTAGAGCCGTCCACAAATACTGCCTTTCTCCTTCCAGTCATGTAATAAAATTGCATTCCCTACGCTTGAGGATTCATACCCAGGCTTTATTTGATCTGGGTATGGGAAAGAGATAAACAACGGCCTTTGAAACAAGAATTTATTCCCTGCAGTTCCCAAGGCAGGGAGCACACTCTCCACCCAGGGCCGCCCAGGAGGTACCAGGGCTGCCCAGGAGGCGGGAGTGAGGGCACAGTGCAGACACAAGCCTTTCCTACTACAGTGGTGGGAAGTCATTAGGAGGGGACATCCCTTCCTGCGCGGGAAACAAATCACAGACGTTGGGGTTAGAGTTTGGAGGGTTTGTTGTATGACTTCTATAGCACTGCAAAAGTCAGACCGAGGGGGTGATATAAACAACTTTGATCGCTAGTTTGGCCCTGTGATTAACAGATGCCAAATAATCAATGACAAAATCAATAAGAGTGTTTAGAGCACCCCACCTTGTGATGACTATCCATGCAACAGGTCAAGCATGAGTCAAAAGTGGAAGTGACATGTGTCACCTCCTGGGCAAGGACCAGTGCGGGGGTCACCGCACCCACGTCCCCTTCCACAGTGGCCAGGCAAGTGTGTTTGAGGAGGTGCCTTCGTCCACCTGCGTCCCCGAGTGACCACGCAGTGCAGAGTCCTTGCAGACCCATGTCGGAGGTGCAGCTTGAGCCAAGAGTCTGCTTTGAGGTTAAGGCACTGAGTTATCAGGAATGTTTACTCCACAGCAAACCCCACCGATCCTGACTAGAAGGACTTTGCCTGGGGGTTGCGGGTTCAAATAGTTTGGAAGCAGGACTGTGGGCCTCTCCACCCATCCAGCACTCCCTGCACTTACACGAGCCATTCCTCACTTGGCTGTAAAAAGTGGCTCACGTGGCCCCAGTCCCCAAGGACAGCCCCTCCAAGACATAAGCAAGGAGATGGAAATGAGTCTGTCCCCCTTCCCCTTTCTGGTCCCTACTGGTTGTGACACAAGACAGTTCTATGTAAATGGATGTCACTATATAGATTAACGACCTAGGGCAGGCTACCTCCCTACAGCACTCTGGCAGCTACAGCCAGTAAAGAGTCCATAAGGGTGGCAGTTCCCTGAGTCTCAAACAACCATTTCCCCAAACTACAGAAATTCAGGATAGAATAACTCTTGGGCAGAGGAGGGGAATGGTGGGGCCTCAGAGTGCAGTACATGGCAGCTGCAATTATATCAAGCCCTGAAGAACTCTCCAGGGCAGGCTTTGCTGCTCCTGTTTTTCTCAGACTGCTCAGGACAGAGCGAAGCTGCCAGTCAGGGCTGCAGCCTGCACCAGCTGTGTGCCCACCTACACGCACATCTGCCACACTTGGTGCGACAAGCGCATATGAATGTCTTCCAACAGGGGAAAGTCACTCTCAGGGACCACACGTAATAAACACTTCTCCCCAACTGCCTCCTCACCTGCACGGCAGCTCAGCAGCTCGCTCCTCCATGGAGTCAGTGAGTCGCATTAGCATGCAGAATGGTGTTTGGCTTCTTCCTGCTTTCAGAAAATAAGAAAAGAGAATATGCAAAATACAGCCTCTCCCAGGGATACACAGAAGGGGCACTCTCAGGAGGCCATCTGAGTAAAGGCTCGGTTTAGTCTTTGGCAAAGGGCCCTTATTCTCCTTACTTTGCATCTAGGGAAAGCAGACAGGGTGGCCTGTTTCAATTACACGTGCATTGCTCTCAAACAATTATCACTTTCACACTTACTGTGCTTTGACACCCCTAAGCCACTATTTGGATGTCTACTTCCTTATCTCAAAGACTGTCACTACTACTGGTGAAACCACCACCATCCCCAAAGAGGTAAAAATCCTGGCCTTGACCAGGGCAGCAGGAGGTTCTGTTTACTGAATCATGAGCCTTACATGCTTGTATTTCTCCCTCCAAAGGGAACGACCCTCCCCTGCCCCTGCTGTTGTGGGGGTGCTCTTCCAGGCTTTCCTTGGCTCCCAGCATCAGGGAGTCCTTGATGGCAGGGTGACCAGGAGGCCGGCTGGGGAGTCTCACAAAGTCCGTGTGTGCATGTAAACATGGGCTTCTCTGATGTATCAGTCATCGATTGCCAGCATAATGCTGAGTAGCAAAAAGTCACAAACCTCAGTGGCATGTGACAGGGAACTTTCATTGCCGATGTATCTGGGTGCTTAGCTCAGAGGTTCTACTCATCTTGGCTGGCCTGGGGCTGCTGGCTGCCAGCAGACCTGGGGAGGCCTCTGCTGGGGCAACTGGGGTGAGCCAGCTCAGTTCCAGGTTTCTCTCATCCGACAGCAGTTTGGCCAGGGGTGGGGGCATCTCACAGTGATCACAGAGGCTTGTGAGGCAAACTAGCCCAGTGGGCCCTGACTTTCTCAAGGCGCCATTTGCATCACATCTGCTAACATCCCACAGGCCAAAGCAAATCATATGGTATCATGGTTAATTTTAGGTGTCAACGTGACTGGGCCATGGGGTGCCCAGGTATTTGGTCAGACATTATTCTGGGTGTGTCTATGAGGGTGTTTCTGGATGAGACTGACATCTGAATTGGCAGACTGAGCACAGCGGTTGCCCTCCCCAGTGTGGGTGGGCCTCAGCCAACTAGGTGAAGGCCTAAATAGAACAAGTGAAAGGCAACTCCCCCTGCTTCATTGCTGGGACATTGTTTTCTGTTTGTTTCGTTTTGTTTTTGCTTAATTTGCCTGCCTTTGGACTTGAACTGAAACATCAGCTTTTCCTGGGGAGTCTGCCAGCATTTGGACTGGAACAACACCATCAGCTCTCCTGGGTCCCCAGCTTGCTGACTGCACATCTCGGGAATTCTTAGTTTCCATAATTACATGAACCAGTTCCTTGTAATGTATATTTATAAATAATATTATAAAGAATAGGATATATATGTGTGTGTATGTGTGTCTCTGTGTATATATATGTGTGTGTGTGTATATATATATATATTCTATTTTTTCTGTTTTTCTGGGGGACCTTAATAAATTCACAGGGCTAAGCCCAAAGTCAAACTGGGGTCCTCTATAAAATTACATGGCAAAGGTTGTAGATCAGGAAAGAGTGAAGAATCAGGTCATATTTTCAGTCTACCACAGAGGCAGAAAGATAGAACCACTTTTTCCAATATCTGTTTCCAGCTACCCAGTTTCCTAAATATTATTAAATGTCTCAAAGGTCAGGAGGGGCAATTAGCTCCAGGGAAGAAGAAATAGTAGGATCACATCCCCCATCCCCAGGGGTGGCTGGTGGCCTCTGTGCTGGACCACATGGGATGTCCGAATCTGACGGAAGCAGCACCATTACTGGGACTCTTAAAACATAGTCTTTGTTCTCTGGAAATGTAACCCTCATTCCTGTTATTGCACATTGAAACACATTTGTAGGAATGCACTGCGTATGGAAGTAAGGAACTGTCTATGGCCAGTCCTGTTTCACCCAGGAATGTCTGGGTCACACTAACACAAGCCAGACCATTAATGTTCTTGATGTAGAAGAATAACATGGTCAGGCAAATATTAACAATCCCATTTTACATATGAGAAGACATAAAGACACTAAATAATTTGCCCAAAGTCTGAAGCTCATTAAGAGCAGAACTAAGAAAGGCTCACCGAGCTCCTGACTCCGGGGCACTCCCTGAATCATTTAGAGGTGGACACCAGACCTATGGCGAACACTGGAGGGCCCCCAAGACTGGTCTGTGCGGTGGAGGGCAGAGCAACCTTTCTAAAGAATTTGCTCAGGTCCACAAATGCTTGTTGAACACATTCTCCTTTCTCTGTGCCAGGCACTGTGCTCTACTCTGGAGATGCTCTGGTGAGCCAAACCAGGCCAGCGCCTGTCCTCAGAAGGATGTGCTACAGAGAGGTGCTGGGGGATGCGGACGTGCATCAAACATTGACGTGCACAAGTAGAAACATGCAATTGATGCATGTGTTGAGGGAGGGGCCCTTTGCCATGTGGCACCCATGACAGGAGACCCTGGGCCAGGCTGTGGGCAGGGAGCGCTCTCTCAGCAAGCAGGGCCTGCGGTAAGATGTAAAGAAGGAGCTGGAGTTACTGAGATAAAGAAGAAACAGTTTTCCAGGCAGGAGTAGTGTCTAGCATGTGCAAAGTCCTTACATCTGGGAAAAAGGAAAGAGATCACAAAGGATGGAAGGAAAACCAGTGTGACTGGAGCAGAGTAGCTCATGAAAGATGAGGCCAGATGAAACAGACAGGAGCAGATCATGCAGGGCCTGGAGGACATTTAAAGGAATGTGTGCTTTATCCAAAGAAAAAAGGCAAGACATTGAAGATTTGCAAGCTGCAGCTATCCTCCATACCACGAGACCTTAGTCACCTACCCACCCAGAAAAGAAGCGAGCTAGCTGCTTTGGGGGCAGCTCATTCCACCTGTGAAAGAGCAAATATGTTTTTTAACTTTGGCCACAAAACACAAAACACACACTTCACTAAAATATCCCCACTCCACCTTTACCGTGCCTACCAACTTGCAATCTTCTCCAAGCCATGCTTATCCTTCTGAAACAGTGCAAGATAGAAAACAAACACTCGGGAGAAGAGCTCGGGGTTCAGGGGAAGATTCAGTATGAATCGCAGCTGTGCCACAAATTGTGACAATGAGCACGTCACCAAGCTTTCTCTTTTACCTCTCCTTACATGCAACAAGGCAGCTCACCCCTGGGGCCAGAAATAGGTCTTTGCTCAAGGTGGCGGCGGATGGAGTCCTGGGCAAATTGATAATCTATGCAAGGAAATTTTTAATTATTACAGTCCTTCTCTGGTAATTGCATCACGTTTTCCCTGTGATCTGAGTTTCTGTTCCGAATTTTAACTTGTGGGAGAGAAACAGTCCTTGAAAGTCCTATGACTCATCGGTGAAATAAGAAAATGCCAATGAAATATGAGAAACACAGAAAGAAATTAAAAGACATTAAAAATCTATTGTCTCTCCTGCACTCTAAAGCAATTTTTAAATGGTAATTACACCTTTGAAGAGTATCTAATTAGTATGAAAAAGAACTTTGGCTGAATGCGGAGCTCTTCATCTGACTTCAATTGATACACAGCGATAATATTCGAGACTCATTTCCCCAGCTTCTATCGCTTGACTGAGCACTGCTCTGTTCCTAAAGTTTAAAAGGATTTTCCAATCTTTTGCTTATCAGAAGCTCAGCAGAGGACCTGTCATGGCTTGTGGAGGTAACAGAGAGTAGGTAAAACCATCTTTAAGGGCCCCATGGAGAGCGCTGTCAAGTCCAGGCTCTACCAAGATTACGGTTTGTGGCAGAATGAGGGTCTAAGCCCCAAACCTCTGAAAAGAAAGTTTCTAGTCTCTCCTCATCTGGATCATTCAGTAGCATCTGTTGGTTCCTCTGAGGGGCCGACTGGCACCTTGTAAGAACCATCTTCTTCATGCTCATCACCAACAACAAAATACACTTAGGGCTCACGGTGTGCTTGGCCTCGTGTTAAGCGCTGTTGCAGATAAACGGTGAGGGCTGTGAAATAGTTTCCGAAAAAGACACGTGTGGTCACTCCCAAGGAAGTGCCCAAATGGTCTAACTAGCTTATTAAGCAGAATCATTCATTACGAATCTATTAGATTTGCATAAAACACACCATACAGCACCACTGTCGCAGATAGACTGGCAACAGCCCTTTGGACTGAGGCCTATAAGTCGCCTTAATGGGTTACATCAAAATTTTAATGGCCCAGAACTGGGCCACTTACATTTACTACCGAGACAGATGTTGAGCACTGCTAATGAGAAGCGTGTCAGGTACAAGCTGCACGATGCCCTTCCTTTAAATTCCGCAGTTGATACAGATGCCATTGTTTAATTTTTGGTCCCTTCTTTAAAAAAGGGGATTTTGTAACAAGTCAACTGTTTTTCTTCTGCAAGGACTTCATATGCGTTTCCTCCCCACTCTTCTCCCTGCTCACTCCGTTCGAGCCACACTGACCTCCTTCACACTCCTCATGGCCTTTGTGTCTGTGCAACCGCTGTCTGGAAACGTGGTGTGAGTCTGGGTCCTTGGAGCAGCACATACCAAAATGGTATTTGACATGCAAGAGAGACCTTGAGAGAAAAGTCTGGAAGGAAATTGGGGAGGGCTGGAAGAGGAAGGAAGGAGGGGAGTTTGGGCAGGAAACGTGTTAAAATGTAGTGTGATTCTAAGACCCGTGGCAAGACTGATAGCGGAATGCTCCAGCCCTGGCGAGGGGTCCTTGATCTCCCTACCATGTGTCTGCCTGTGTGTCCTGCCCTGCTCAGTCACTGGCAGACAGTGTGGGTTTCAGAACAGCAGCTGGCCACTGGGCAGTTTCCAACAAGCATCACTTCCCGGCACCCAGGGGAGAGCCGAGTTGCACTTTCTCACGGCCTCACAAGCTCCATCTCCACGTGCTCTCATAACCAGCTCCCAACCTCCTTGGGGTTCTGCTACAGTATCCCCTCAGAGG
>CAUYRT010089935.1:0-17832 GCA_963574885.1 Lepilemur ruficaudatus
AAAAAATTAGCCGGGCATGGTGGCGCATGCCTGTAGTCCCAGCTACTCGGGAGGCTGAGGCAGAAGGATCGCTTAAGCCCAGGAGTTTGAGGGTGCTGTGAGCTAGGCTGATGCCATGGCACTCTAGCCTGGGCAACAGAGTGAGACTCTGTATCAAAAAAAAAAAAATGAAATTACCATCTCACTAGTAGTGAGCACCTCTAATGCCCAGATTATAGACTATAAATATCACTTTCCACTAATAATAATCAGGGATCCTTGTAAAAATGGGTGATTCCAGGTCCATGGCAGGAAATGTCATACCAGATAGCAAGGAAGCTCTTAAAAAGTGACTAAAGTTGTATCAAAACTGCTCAGGATTCAACTTCAAGAAGCTACTTGCCAAAGATGGAACAATTTAAGCATCAACAAGAATAAAATTTCAATGGTTGAAAAACATAAAATCCATGAGTTCATAAGGATACAAAAAAAAAACCTGATACATTTTTGTCACCACCATTGGAGAATGCTAGGAAACCAATCCATTATTTTGAAAGCTGACAAACAAAGGGAAACCATCAAGCATTTATCCTGCTTTGCTGTATGAACTATACCACTGGGTAACCAAAGAGTAAATGAGGGGAATTTTCTCTTTATAGAACATTCCAGATAACAAATGAAGAAATGCTTGACTTGGAATATCCGCACATTGTAACCCTTAATGTATTAACAGATGTAGATATTGAACATCAAAGACTGCTGACATCATAAAAACAGACACAACCTGCCGTTACGTGCCTTCGGGTGGAAGAACACATCACCAACCCATGAAGTATTATTGCCCAAAAATCTAACCTGAACTTGATCAAGTCCCTACATCCATATTTTCTACAAACTCTTTCAGATTCACATCAGCCTGTTCTTTTGCCAAAGAATGTGATTTTCTCTCTGATCTGAGTATTGATTTAACATATTTGACTTTTTTTTTTTTTGTTTTGAGATCACTCTGTTGCCTGGGCTAGAGTGCCGTGGAGTCAGCCCAGCTAACAGCAACCTCAAACTCCTGGGCTCAAGCAATCAGCCTCAGCCTCCCGAGTAGCTGGGACTACCAGCTACTGGAATACCAGCATGGTAGCAGTACCAGCATGGTACCAGCATGCCCTGCTAATTTTTTCTATATATATTTAGTTGGTCAATTAATTTCTTTCTATTTTTGGTAGAGACAGTGTCTTGCTCTTGCTCAGGCTGGTTTCAAACTCCTGACCTTGAGTGATCCACCCACCTCAGCCTCCCAGAGTGCTAGGATTACAGGTGTGGTCCACTGCGCCTGGCTGTGGGTTGGTAATTTCTAGGCCTTAGTGGGCAGAGCTAAAACATTAAAAAAAAAATAAGGTAAAACACACTATGAGTTCATACTGATATTTCAAAACACATTCAATTAAAAATGCATTTAAACTTAAAGAAAAAGGTAGTTTCTCTTCATTGGGAGTTCTTTGTATATTAAAACCAGCAAACTGAAGCATTCCTGAACTTAATCTTATTTTATTGCTATAATAAACAGTTTAATCCTGTCCTTTAGATTCTTTATTTTTTATTTTTTTATTTTTTTGAGACAGAGTCTCACTTTGTTGCCTGGGCTAGAGTGCCATGGCATCAGCCTAGCTCACAGTAACCTCAAACTCCTGGGCTCAAGCGATCCTACTGCCTCAGCCTCCCAAGTAGCTGGGACTATAGGCATGTGCCACCATGCCTGGCCAATTTTTTCTATATATGTTTTTAGTTGTCCAGCTAATTTATTTCTATTTTTAGTAGAGATGGGGTCTTGCTCTTGCTCAGGCTTGTCTCGAATTCCTGAGCTCAAACAATCCACCTGCCTTGGCCTCCCAGAGTGCTAGGATTACAGGCGTGAGCCACCATGCCTGGCCCTGTGCTTTGAATTCTTGAAGTACTTGAATCATTCATTGAAAGCTTATTATGTCTCAAAGTTTATTTTTTTTTCTTATCAAATATGACTGCAACCATGGAGAACCAATGGCTGTCACAGTCAGAGTTCAGGAGTCACAGTGCCAAGTGAAGCTGGTTCAGCAAGAGAATCACAAAGTCTTGATTGAGCTGACAGTGTAAAGGCCACATGTTCTCTGCCATAAACACCAACAACAGATATCTGCAGGGTTGTCAGTGTCAGAGGACAAAGGACACATACCAATGCTGCAGAGGCCAGTGAGGATCACAGGTAAATCCAGGCTGGAGCTATACTTTTGGGAGTAGTTAGAAGATAGATGGTGATTCAAGCTGTGAGATGGGAAAAGTTCACCAAGATAGTGAGTCTAGACAAGGACTGAGCCCCGGAGTACATCAACATTTAGAGGTTGGAAAGAGAAGATAAACCAGCAAAAAAGAGTGAGGATCTCTACCAGCAAAGTTGGAGGAAAACCAGGAGAGTTTGGAATCCGGGAGGCAATTTAAAGCGACTGTTGAAAGAAGAGAGTGAAGTACTGTGTCAATGCTGTGATAAGTCAAGGACATAGAGGTTGGAAGCTGATCAGTGGGTACAGCTCTGTCAAAAATACTGGTTATCTAGATAAGAGTAATTCTGGCTGAAATGGTGAGGGCAAAAATGTGTGGTTTAAGAGAGGTTTCTTTCTTTTTTCAAAATTAGAAAAATCGCATGTGTTTGTATGATAACAGGAGAGAGGGAAAATGGATGGCCCAGGAGAGATACAATTGCTTGAGTGATGTTAACTTGCAGTTAGGAAGACGTGCCGAAGTGGAGAGGGTGTCGCTAGATAGGAGCGTGGACAGTTCATCTGTGCCAAGAGAAGGGAACTCTGATGAAGACTGACAGTAAGTTCTAGAGAGCACAGTGGAAAGGTGTGAGAAGTTGAGGAGACAGCATCAGAAAGGATGTACAGAGCTTTATGGGAGGAAGGTGTGGAGGGTGAGAACTGCCCTGGATTTCTTGTATTGACAGTAACCTATCTAAACTGGAACATGCTTTTCTCAAAATAGGAATATCCATCTTCTCATGCAGAAGTTTCTTGAATCTCTCATTTCTGCTCCTCTCTCTCTGACTGACTTCTTTGTTTAGTGATATGGCAAATCTGCCATCCACTGACCCACGGTTTTCTTTTGGGACCGGGTTATTATAGGTAATGTGTCCATGCAGCCTCATTCTCAGCTTCTCTGGACTCTTGCACTCAGTGGAGTGAGAAGCAGGCAAAAATCTTCTGTTCATCTGAATGTTTAAGTGCCTGTTCTGTAGACCTACTTTCCTGGGCCTCCAATAACTTTCTTTAGATTTGCAACCTGAGGACATTGGAACAGGTGGTGGTATGATGTGTTGGAAAGCTGATTATGTTCTTAGATCCAAGCTGCATTCTTCAATCCAGCTTTATGTGAAGAAAAAGCGGGGAATGTTTCACTTAAATCCCTAGCCAAGCCCCGTGTATTTCTGAATTGGTCCAAGGCCAAGAGGAGAGAGAGGCACCTGGGCAAATGCCTCATTTAACATCAACGTTAAATGAAATCCAGCTGTATCCATTTTATTGAAAAATACACACATACGACACAAAAATGTTGAAATAGTAATGAAAAAAAGCATTGTGCAAATGCTGAAAATTGAATTCACTTATTTCAAAGCTCTATTTAAAACTTTAGAAATACAAGCAGAAATAAACATATCCAAAGTCACACTGGGAGATATTTTTTCTCTCTCAGAAATCAACAGATTAAATAAACAAAACGAAGAAACAGAATTGTGACTAACGCAACGAAATTCATCGTGTGCTCGTGTGTATACGTGCAGTGCTCATCTGAAGACACACATTCCCCTTGGATATCAAAAAAAATGTCAACCATGTATTAGGCCATGAAGACAATTTTGATTTTAATTGTCCTTAAGATAGCAATTTTATAGGCCATATTCTTTGATTACAGTGCAATAAAACTAAAACTAATCATGAAAGTCTAACTGAAAGTATCCCTTTGGAAGCAAAAAATCACTATTCTAAATATCTCTTGGATTCATGAAGAAATTGAAATGGAAATTACCAGCTACTTAGAAATAAATGGGATAGGAACACCATAGACCAAACCCTATGGGACACAGTTATTGTGGGACTTAGAGGAGAAGTAATAGTTTTCAATGTATTTGCTAGAAAACAACATAGAAAATAAGGAAAATGAGAAAACAAAGGAACCAAGGCAAAAATAAAACTAAGGGAAGCAGAGTGTGGAATTAGGAAAATAAAAGCAAAATGCAATTAAATACAATAGGTTAAAAAATGTAGAAGATCAATAGAAGGTGGTTGTTAGAAACTATTAATAAACTAAACTTATGGTTAAAAAGGGAGAAAATGCAAATAATATTTGGAATAAAAAATGTGTCATAACTAGAGGAATGAAGGTTTTAAAAATATCGTAAGTACAAACAAATCATTAGAAAATTAGACAAAATTTATGAATTGGCATGTCATGAAATACAAAATATAAACGATCAATAGACACATGAAAGCAGAAATGACCAATAGACAGGTGCTCGACCATACTGGTAATCAGAGAAGAGCAAATCAGAACCAAAGAATTACAGAAGTTAAAAATAGGATGATACTGACAGGTGGCAAAGATGTAGAAAAATAGGACTTCATATCTTGATAGCAGGAATATAAACTAAGCCACTTAAAAAAGCTTTAGCATGTTGATGGATTTAAAACATAATTTGCATTAGAGAGTGAACCAGTGGTAACTGTGGGCATGTGCTTTTTTGCTTTTATTTTGGTAAGCCATTTACAGTTTGGAGAAATCTAAGAAAGTGGAAGATGTACATATCCTATAAGCTAGCAATTTTACTACTAGGAATATGCCCTAGAGAATTTCTCATATGTGTTCATAAGGATTTGTGTACATGAATATTCACAGCAATGTTCTTAGAAATAGCAAAAACTGGAAGTAACCTAAGTGTCTATCAACAGGAGAATGGATCAAAATATTATGATGGTTCATTCAACTTGGTTGAATGTTTTATACATAGTAATACAAACATCACATTAAGTGAAAAGGAATGGAAAGAAAATGAGAGAAATCTCACAAACATAACATTAAGTGTTATGCAAGTCCTGGAGGAAACCCATATGGTTAGTTTTATACCATTTTTATGAAGTTTAAAAACAGGCAAAATAGGCAGGGCAAGGTGGCAAGGTGGCTCACGCCTGTAATTCTAGCACTTTGGGAGGGCCAGGCAGGAGGATCGCTTGAGGTCAGGAGTTAGAGATCACCTTGAGCAAGAATGATACCCTGTCTCTACTAAAAATAGAAAAAATTAGCCGGGTGTGGTGGCTCATGCTTGAGCCCAGGAGTTTGAGGTTGCCGTGAGCTAGGCTGATGCCACGGCACCCTAGCCCGGGCAACAGAGAGAGAATATGTCTCAAAAAAAAAAAAAAAACAAACCGTAACATACAAAGGAACACACCTAGCCAGAATTTTGAAAGACCTATAAAAGAAAATAACAAAATAACAAAGCTGTAATGAAGCTCATAAAAGAAGACTTATATACATATAGATACATAACACATTTTTGGATGGTATGATCAGTATTATAAAAGTATTAATTAACTCCCAGTTTATCTATAAATTTGATGCAATCCCAATCAAGAGTATTTTTTCATAGAGTTTGATAAGCTAATTAAAAAATTTACCTGGAAGAGAAAAAATAAAGACTAGACAAAAATTTGAAAGAGTACAATAATATGTGGGGGATGGAGGATTAGTCTAAAAACGTGTACAATAAAGCAACAGAAGCTCAAATCATAAGGAATTGGTACAGGAACAAATTAAAAAGTCAATGGATCAAAATGGTTTCCAGAAATAAACCCAAGGGAGCGTCTATGACAAGGGGAGCATTTCTTATCAGTGGGGTGTGTGTGTGGGGGGGAGAGGGAGATGGAGTATTTAGTAAATGGTACTGAGATCACAGGATATCCAATTTTAAATAAAAGCTCACATATTACTTAAAAATAAATTTCATCTATATAAACTGTTTCTACCTGAAAAAGCAAAACCATGAGAGTATTAGAAGAACTTATAGTGAAAGCTTTCCAGAAATAATCTTGTAGTAGGGAAGTTTTTTCCCTTAAGCAAGACATGGAACCCAGAAGCCATAAAAATCATGGACAGATTTGATTATATAAGATTTTAAAATATCCATATGACAAAAGACTCATGAACAAAAGACAAGCAGCAGAGAATATATTTAACACAGAATAAATATTTATAACACATAAAACACTCCTATAAATCAACAACAAAAAGTAATCAATCCAATAGAAAATGACCAAAGGATATGAACAGGCGATTTATAGAATAAATAAAAATGACCTTTAAACATATATATATATATATATGCCAAACTGTTACTAATAATCAGGGATAGCAAATAACAACAAATGTCACCAAATAAAAAGAAATGTTTTCTGCCCTTTAAATTGGCAAACAACAATAGCACTGGCAAGATTGTGAGGAAATGGACACCCCAAACCTGATGTGATTATAAATTAGTACGCTTTTTTCATGCAATGTGGAGGTATCAGTCAAAATCTAAAGTGTATATGCTCTTTGACCCATTAATTTCATGTATAGGAATATTTCCCATAGAAATATTTTTACATATGAGCAAAAATATATTAATTGTGACATTGATTATAATAAAAAACAATTGAAAACAACTGAGTGCCCATCAATAAGGAATGATTAAAATTTTTACATTTTTACTATGCTGTTGCCAGCAATTAAAAAAAGAATGAGGTAAGGGAAAATTCTCTGACATATACATATTAATGAATGAAGAAGGAAAATCTCAGAGCAATACATATAAAGTGATCTTTTAAAATCCCACAGATATAGCATACATGCAAATGCTAGAAAGACGTGTGGATTGCAGGAAGGGTACTCATCACACTTCTGGGGGAGGGGAAAGAAATGGGGAAAAAAAAGAAACTTTCACTTTCTACTCTTTATACTATATATTTACAATGTAGTCTATGGAAATAGTTTACAATGAGAAGGTGTTCATCTGCTACAAATGAAGGTTTTTAAAGACTGTGAAGGTAGCTCACACCAAAGATGGAAGGAGAGGGTCTCTAGCATATGGAAAGTCTAAAAAGCATTAAAACCAATTTTGGTGACCTGAAACTTTCATAGTCCTGGCTTTGCTCTCCAGATCATCTCCCATGCTGCAGATCTGCTAAAGTATACTTCTCAGGCTTTAATGTGCACACCAACCACCTGGGGGTCTGGTTAACATGAAAATTCTGATTCTGTAGGTCTATGGTGGGCCTAGAGGTCTGCATTCCTAGCAGGCTCCCAGATGTTGCTGATGTCTGTCCACAGACTGCACCTCGAGTGGCCAGGCACTAGATGGTCTCTAGACCTCCGCAGGACCCAAGGAGACTACAAGCTCAATACTCTGTGTCACCACCTCTCAACTTCTTTCCCTTTTAGTCAGTTCTCCTTCCCACACTTTCCTTCTGTATTTTTCCATCACATCCCTAGTTTCATTAGAAGATGGAATGGAATATTAATGAATTCAGAATTACTATTAATTGTAGTCTAAATTCCATAGACCTTGAGCCCACCTAGCTCAGTCGGTAAAGCATAAGACTCTTAAATTTCATAGACCTGATCCTTCATCCCTGCATTCCTGCCTTCTTCCCCCAGGAATCTGTTTCCTTTCCTTTCCACCTGCCTTCCCTCTCTACTCTTGCCTGATCTGGATGATCTACATCCCATGTGGATACTCACTTTTTTCCACTGGAAGAGCTCCAATCAAGATACGGGAGCTCACATTTTTGAGTGGGCCTGAGTTTCTCTGCATATCTTTGAAGGTTTTCAGGTGGCTTGTTCTAATAGGGCTGGTCTGCATCCGGGCTCTCTGCCAAGCTACCATCTTCTTTTCCCTCTGAGAAAAGGGTGAGTTTCAGCTCCATAGTTCATTCCCTTTGGATATAATAGCTAGTTGGATCCCCCTTATATAACGTAATGAAATAGTCACCAGGATACCACGGGAGGTTGCTCAGGCTCAGTTTGAGTTTCTTCCTTATCTTCTGAAAAAGTTCTACCCTATGGGTTTCTATATAGATTGTGGATCCTGGGGTAAAGGGAGTTGGCATTTCTCTTGCCTGGGTTATATGTAGGGGATGAGATGATGTCAGTCTATGCCATTCTTCACCCACAGTTATCGCTATGATTACAGTCTGATATGCATCACCTAATCCCATGAAGGGCATAACATGTTAGGTGTGAAAGATACAGAAGGCCAGGTAGTACCATCCCAGTGCCCCAATCTAAAGTCTTTCCCATTGGTGGCATTCCACCCTCCCAAATTCATTCACCACTCTCCCTCTTTTCTTTGCTTTTTCTGGGTTCTGGTGAAATTTTCTCTACTCCCTAGAATTCTTCTTGACTTGGAGAAATGACTCAGCTGCTCTGAGGTTCAGGATCCTAATGCATAAAATGGAGGAAAACGTATAACTTTGAAAACCAAGGAAATTTTCTAAAATGTGAAACATAAAACAAGAAAAATTTCTATCTCATTAATTGCTATAAGGAAGGTGCCAACTCTGCTGAAATGTTAAATAAGTGTTATTTCTTTCCAGCCCTGAATTCTCTTTCTTCCAGAGTGCCACCATCCCTTACTATCTTCATCAAAGAAAAATGATATGTTGATTCCTCAAGCTTTCTTTTCTTTCCTTGAATGTCTACGGCACTCATGACAATTTCACACAAATAGACACTTAGATAATTCCTTCTTTCTTTCAGTCCAGGGACTTCAAGTTTGCCCCACCCCAAATTTCTGGAACTTACCCAAGATAGGAAACTTGTAGTATCAAAGGGGTTTTCATCAATGAAATAGAAGATCGGGAGCACCACCGCTGCTGCAGTGATGATAAGTCTCCGCAGCAAAGCTTTCATGGCGCTGGGTTTGGGAACTTGTAGAGCTGTTTCCCAATCTGCAATCCTTGGGGGTATACTCAGATGTCTGCAATTTATATACTATAGAGAAAAGTTTCATCTGATGGCAATATTAAAAAACTTTTCTAATTTCAAAAAATTAAATTTCTCTCTTGCAGTTCTAACTTACAATTGAAAGACATTATCATTGTATAAGTGTAGTTTCCAAAGCCAGTAATTCTGAACCTAGGGTTCTTAGATATATATTCTTAGGGGTGCTTAACAACTTTTTTCTCTCAAAAGAGAACAATATGTTTCTCATGTTTGAGAAACACATGGGTATAGAAGTGTATGTAAGGTGCTCTTAATCTCACAGCCAGGGCTACCCTATACTTGCCTGCAAATCTCCCTGTTTATCCATTCCTTCATTTCTCTTCTTCTGGACACCACTGTTTAATTAAATTTCCCAACCTCTTTCCACCTTGATTGCCTCACCTACATACTCCCTGAGCTGATTTTCACTGAGGGTAAGGTGAAGGGAAGGGAGCTTGATTTTCTGTTCCAATAGGAGTTTCTGGGTACATTACAGGGGAACATTTCTTTTTCCCACATTGGAACCAGACAGCATTCCCTGAGGAGGTAAGGAAGGGGTGAGGAGGGAATGAGTGAGGAATTAAGAGGGAGTGGTCTGTAATGGATATTTGTGGTAGAAGAATTGCTGAAGAGCCTATTAACTCCTTTATCCTATTGACTCTCTGAAGCCAGGAAGACATTCTCTAGACTTTGCTCTTGTCTGGGTTGCCTATATTAAGCATCATGGAATGTTCTAGAATGGGATACCTGCAGCCTTTAATTCTCTCTCTCCTCCAAGCTCTATCCCTTCCAAAATGCTCACTGCTTCCTCTGTCTACAACTAATTCTTATGTGTGATAGATTTTGAAATGATTCATGATGAGCCAGGAGTTCTGTGAGGTGGTGGTAGTCTTTAATGAGGTACTTATTACCCTCTTCCTGTTCTCTTTGTACAACCCTCAGTGGGATCAGAACACAATTTAAGCCACACTCAAAGACTGTAGCTCCAAGAAGAGAAAATAGTGGGTCATTAGGTCTTCTGCGAACCTTAACCTCAAGCCAGCATTTCCTCTTGTTTTTAAGTGTGACAATCTATCTCTCCATAGATTTTCCTGCCTGATTCCAGAGACTGTCCTCCTTGTATATCTTGGGGGTGTGCTTGTCAGGAGCTTTGGGAATAACTTCATGTTTTTCCAGGGGTGTCCTCCCCTCCATTACCTGAAGTCTAGACCGTTTTTTGTTATGCATTCATCATTCCTGAATCTTTTTCATGTCATCTTCCTTTGTCCTTCTGGATGACTCACTGAACAAAATGCAGACATGGGCACTTATTGAGGCACTTATTTAGGCTCTAAGGCAGGCAGGTTATACTTGGGATCAAGTCAGAGGTTCCAGAGACAACCTCCCTTCCTGACAGGAGCCAGTCCCACAGGGCTTTTGAGGAGGAAGCAAGTAAGGAGATTAAAAAGTTTTGTTTTTCTTAAAAAAAATTTTAACCATAACACATGAAAGTCCTCACCTTGACTGGAGCTGTAGTTTCATGTAAGATTTTTTTTTTCGGGTGCACAGGAACTGAGCTCTATACTTGACTCTTCAGGGCTTTTCCCAAAGTCAAGAAGAAAATGTAATGTTTAGGAGGACAGTGATGAGGCCAGAATGTACATCCTCTGAGGCTAGATAAAATTGGTCACCACTCTCAGATGACATCCCCCCTGACAACCATTGTTCTCCCTGAATATGGGGGCGGGGAATGTTTACCAACCTAGGCTCACACCAGCACCAGCTCCTGGGTGAGCGATGGTGGGAAGATCTGATATCGGCTACCTGGGATTCTGACCTGGATCCAGGGATGCGGACTGTAATGTGACACATATTTCTCCAACTAAAAATAGTTTTATTGGTATTTTCCCTAATTGTGAATATAATACATGTTCAGTGTGAAACAATTCAATTACAAGAAAAAAAGAATAAAAATGACTCAAAATCCCAATGGTCAGTGATAACCTCTTGTTAACATCTTGAATCAAAATGAGAAGGATGGATTGAAATCTGACTTTATGGCAACAGAAGTCACTTAGAAGCTCTCTAAAATCTATTTGAACAAGAGAACTCACCAAGCGTGGCAATTTCTCAGAGAGTTCAGGGAAGAGGTATGTCTGTGTTCACAAATTGACCAGTTTAAGTTTCCCAAGGAAACTTCCAATTCCTAGTTATCCCAGACATTCTGTCTTTTCACCCTAAAAATTTCCATCATTCTTCTTTATCTGCCACCTTCATTGTTGTCCTTAACAATTATGTCCTAAGTCTGTCTCTCCCACCCCCACTCTCCCCCCCACCATTCCTGGATTGCTGTGGATAACATATACAATTAGTCACTATCTAAGGAAAAAATGACGGCAATATAATTCTATCACTTTTATAAGACCAGGATTGCAGTGTCCACTTTTAAGATCTCCCCCAAAGAACTAGATCTGCAATAAGAATCAGTTTTTATTTGGTAATGATGTTGCTTTGTTTCGATAAAGTCATTTGCTCAGAATATTAGGATTCTTACTCCCCTTTCTTCTTCACTGATTCTTTATTTTCTTCCCTCCTTCTTCTTCCTCTCACTGATCCCCTGTAACTAAAGACCACTCCTTAAAGAATGATCTGCGCCAGGGGCACAGCAGGAGCTGCAGGAGGTGGTGTCCAGGGTCTGGTGCGAGGAAGGGACGGCCTGGGTGTCAAACTGTGTCGTCGGCTCCAAGGAGAGTGCCCTCAGAGACCTCCTCTTTGATGTGCCCTCGAGGTGGGTCTCTGGCCCAGCTTCGTTCCTTGGAGCTGGGCAGGGGAGGAGGCAGTTTGGATTCAGCAGTGTGGGTGGGCTGATGGTTGCCCCTGAGCAACCTGTCCCTGGCTTCCATCTCTTGCCTCTGATCTGATGCAGGATTGGATTCTGTGCATTGTTATTTAGAGGACATGATGTGGATGAAGAGGTCCAGGTATTACAGAGAAATTCCAAGTACTACCGGGAGTTTGATGACACGGAAGAGAATAATCACCTATGCTGCCTATTTTTAACGAACACATTTCCTTGGTAGGAAAGAGTGTGGAGGAACAGCTGCAGGAGGCTTCCTGGATTTAGCATAAGGCTTTCACAACCACAGTACAGCTCGACATCAGTAGTCATTAGGGAGATGTAAATCAAAACCGTAATGAGACACTACTGCAGACCCACTAGGATGGCTATAATTAAAGTGATGGACAATAACAAGTGTTGGTGAGGATGTGGAGAAACTGGAACCTTCCTGCTTTGCTTGTGTGAATGTAAGACAGTGCAGCCACTGTGCGAAACAGTCTGGCAGTTCTTCAAAAAGTTAAACATAGAGTTACCATATGGCCCAGCAATTCAATTCCTAGGTATATACCTCAGAGAAATGAAAACATATGTTCACACAAAAATTTGTACATGAATATCCATAGCAATATTGAGAAGAACCAAAAAGTGGAAACCCAAATGTCTGATTGATAAATGGAGAAACAAAATGTGATACTCTATATAATGCAATATTATTCAGCCATACAAAGGAATGAAGTGTTGGTACATGCTACAACATATATGAAACTTGAAAACATGCTAAGTGAGAGAAGACAGATACTAAAGGCCACATATTGTGTGTGTATATATATATATATATAATGTATATACTAGAAATATATACTAGATGGATCTCCTAAATGAAGGTGTAAACTTGGGCAATGGTGAGATAGCAATGAGAGCCAAAGAGATTCCCAATAGTACAAACCACCCTGAATTTCTGTCCTTGTATACCTATAAACTATATGTGCCACACATGTTATTTCCTTAGAGCTTCCCTGAAACACTATTGGCATGTACTATTATTTCCCCCCTTTTATAGATGAGGAAATAGACAAAGAGAAGTAAGCTACCCAAGATCACACAGCCAGTAAAGCAAGAGAGCAGAGCTGAGAACCCAGGCAACTCCAGAACCCATACTTCTAACCACCGTGCATACCACTTATAGAGACATTTCCTTTTTTGTTGGGCACTAGGTTGAGTTGGCTAATGTTATTTGCGAAGAGTTTTAACTAGTATGAATACTCTGCTCCTTAATGCTTTTGGTTGTCCCTTCTTTCCTGGAACGCTCAGACTCCCTTTGCCTTGGTGAGATGGCTGGTACTCTTCTGGTTCTCATATGGTCTGTTTCCTTTGTGGTCCTCTCCCCCTCTGCTCACCCCTTCAATGCTGGCTTTCCCTGAGCTTCCACCGTTAGCCCTCTGCCTGTCTCACTGCACTCAGCCCCAGGTCTTGTCTTCCACCTTGCCATGCCTGGCACTTCTGCTCCCATAACACTTTATTTCCTCACACACATGTCATGTCTTTACGTATGCTATGATGAAGGTGAGATCAGAAATGGTGAAACAGCAAAAAAGGTACAATAGAGAAAATAGACAAAGCCAGAAGTTGTTACTTTTAAAAGAGTAACAAAATTGATAAACCTCAAGGCAAGTCTGATCAAGAAAAAAAGAGCATAAACGAATCACCATAGCAAGAGAATAAGCCATAAATTTGGCAATGTTTTAAATAAAATGGACAAAATCCTTAAAAAACAACTTAAAGATGAACATGTGAAGAAATAAGAAATCTGATTAGTTTTATATCTATTAAAGAATCTGAATTCACGATTAACTAGTTTCCCACACGTGAGAAAGTATAGGCTCAGAGAGCTTCATGGGTGAATTCTTTGAAGTGTTTAAGAAAAAAATATACTAATTTTAAACAAATTCTTTCAAAAATAGAGGAGGGAATACTTCCCAACTGCTTTTATGAAGCTAGTATAACCTTAATACAAAACCTGACTAGGGTTGGCCTGAGTGCAGTGGTGTTTACAACTAATTGATCACAACCAGTTACAGATTCCTTTGTTCCTTCTCCACTCCCACTGCTTCACTTGACCAACCTTAAAACAAAACAAAACAAAAAACACAACAAAAAGCCCTCAAAACCTGACTAGGACATTATAAGAAAGAAAAATTATAGCCCAATTTCTCACAGAAACATAGATGCAAAAATCCTGCATGAATATTAGCAAATCCAGTCCAGCAATGTTTAAAAAGCATAATACATAATGACTAAATGATAAATTTTCCAGGAATTATCATCTTGATTGATTAAAAAAACCCATTGGATAAAATTCAACATTCATTCATGGTAAAAACTTTTAGCAAACTAGGAATAAAGGGAAGATTTCCTTAATCGGATTAGAGTATCTTCCCTTCTTCCTCCCAAATCCTTAATAGTGAATTATTGAAAGCTCCCCCTACTCCTGAGAATAGGAATGGACAAGGCTGGCCACCATCACAGTTCCCATTTAGCATTGTACTGTGGGTCCTAGCCAGTTCAAGAAGCCAAGAAAAAAATTTTTGTAATTTTTGTAGGTGTATGATTTGGAAATAAATAAAACTGCCATAATTTTCAGATGGCATGATTATATACACAGAAAATCCCAAAGAATCTACAGATAAACTATTAGAATTAACGCGTGAGTTTAGCAAGGCCACTGAGTACAAGGTCAATATATACAAATATCAATTGTATTTTCCATATACTAAACACAAATAATTAGAAAATAAAATTTCCACGTGATACCATTTATAATACAACAAAAATATCAGTCCCAGCAATAAATCTGACAAAAGGTGTGTAAGTCCTTTAAACTGAAAACTGTAAGCTATTATTCAAAGAAATGAAAAGATATAAAGAAATAGACAAATATATTAAATACTATAGTATATTCATGGATTGGAAGGCTAAATACTGTAAAGATTTAAATTCTCTGTAAATTGATCTATAGATTCCTGCAATACCAATAAAAATTCCAAGAATTTTTTTCTGTAGAAATTGATAATCTGATTCTAAAATTTATAGGGAAATGCAAAAAGTGCTAAGAATAGCCTAGGCAATCTTGAAGATCAAAGTTGGACAATTTACGCTATCATTTATGAAGATCTATTATAAAGCCGTATTAATTCAGACAGTGAGATATTGGCATAAAGATAAAGAAGTAGACCTATGGAATAAAGCAGAAAGTCCAGAAATGGACTCATGTGTATGTGGTCCCTTAATTTATGACAAAGGTGACTTTACAGTATAGTGGGGAAAGGACAATCTTTTCAATCAATGTTGCTGGCAAATTCGATATCCATCTGCAAAAAAATCATTATTCCTAACATTATACACAAAATTTCAATTCCACATGGTCTAATGTTACTAAGTGAATAGGATAATGGCTGTTAGGTAGGTATTTTGTAATGTTAGTGATGTATTTGTATCCGGTAAAGTGTCTCTCCTCAATATTCTCTTTCAGAAATCTCTTTTTATATATATATATATTTATTTATTTATTGAGACAGAGTCTCACTCTGTTGCCCAGGCTAGAGTGCTGTGGCATCACCCTAGCTCACACAACCTCAAACTCCTGGGCTCAAGCAATCCTCCTGCCTCAGCCTCCCGAGTAGCTGAGTCTGCAGGCATGCTCTACCATGTCCGGTTAATTTTTTCTGTATATTTTTAGTTGGCCAATTTTCTTTTTATTTTTAGTAGAGACAGGGTCTCGCTCTTGCTCAGGGTGGCTCTTGCTCAGCGTGGTTTCAAACTCCTGACCTTGAGTGATCCTCCAGCCTTGGCCTCCCAGAGTGCTAGGATTACTGGCATGAGCCACTACGCCCAGCCGTCTTTTAGAAATCTCTTGAATATTCTCATGTTTATTTTTATGAGTGATTATTAAAACAAAAATGTCAAATATAAAGGAAACTACAAATAATTGGTTTGGAATTTTATTGGGATTGCATTGAATTTACATATATTTATTACATATACATGATTGTATACAAAGAAAATTTAGCCGGGCGCAGTGGCTCGCGCCTGTAATCCTAGCACTCTGGGAGGCCGAGGCGGGAGAATCGTTTGAGCTCAGGAGTTCGAGACCTGCCTGAGCAAGAGTGAGATCCCGTCTCTACTAAAAATAGAAAGAAATTAGCTAGACAACTAAAACTATATAGAAAAAATTAGCTGGGCATGGTGGCACATGCCTGTAGTCCCAGCTACCCGGGAGGCTTGAGCCCAGGAGTTTGAGGTTGCTGTGAGCTAGGCTGATGCCATAGCACTCTAGCCTGGGCAACAGAGTGAGACTCTGTCTCAAAAAAAAAAAAGAAAATTCAAAAGAATCTATAGACAAATCACTTATCATTTTGAATGGTAAGCATTTGTTGTTGCTATTAGTCTTTTGCTAGCACCAACTATGTTTTATTCATTTTAGAATCTTTACTACCTTGAATAGGGCCCAACAAAAAGAACTCATAAAATTAATACCTCTGAATGAATACATGAAGGAATGAATTAATGTACGCCCTCAATTTTTAAACTAAAAATGCTAAACAGATGATTTCATGCCCTTACATAAGAAATTGTTTACTGCCATTAAGAAAGTATATCTGCCAGTTTAGTAATTTTTATGAATTTGGAGGGGGGTGCATATGGAACACAGATGAAAGTTATAAGTCTTCACCCTAGAAAAATGCAGATTTGAAAATATGCAAAGATGTGCATCTACTTCTGAAGAATTCGTGGACACTTGAAAGCCCATGTGTGCACTCTCAATATTTGGCATTTTGGAGGACTGGATCTTGCATGAAGGCAAATGCCAGTTCTACCCTGATGTCACATTTCAGGCCATTCCCAATACTCTGTAAGGCAGTACCTACCACAGGGAAAGTTCCGAGGATGGGAGATCTATATGGAGAGAAAACTGGGCAATTTCTTGGTGAATACTTTCATCTCTTTGGCTCTTGGGGGTCAGATGGATCCAGTTCTCTTTCTGCCTCGTAAGAGGATGTGTCATCTATATTACGTAGCCTGGAATGACTATATATGGGATGCTCCTGACCAAATTCAAAGCTTTAATTCCTCATCATCTGTGTTGAGTCCGTTCCCAAACCCAATTGTTCCAGAATTCACATTGGCCCTTTTATCTCTATCCTTTCCCAGACTTAATCCAGATGCTGATATTTCTAATCCATACTGTAGAATCATGAGGGGCTGTCACCAGCAGTCTTACACATCTCACTGCCTCCACAAAGTCTTCTTCGTAATATACCTTCTGATAGAACTTCCCCTTCACCAGTGGTCCCAGCAGGGCATAGCGGGCACATGCATTATTCTCCAAAACAGGCTCATAGCCGAGTTCCACCTGCCCGCGTTGCAGGTAATTTATCCCTTGCTTATCGATGCCTGTCAGAAACTTTATGTGGGTTACTTTGTGAGGCTGATCAAAAACCACAGTATATTTGTGGCCTGGAGTGAGATACTGAGTCTGGAAGTAACTCCCATTCATTAAATAAGCATATTCTGGGAGAGTGGAGTCTGTCGCCATCATATTTGTGTAGAAAGAGGCAGGAGGGTTGTTGGGTTTACCAAGATTCTCTTCTTCTTCGCCTTCCTCTTGGTAACATGTGTTCTTGGAAGTAAAATTATAGCCCCAAGAGTGAAAGAGATTTGGAGCAAGGCTAATGGGAACTGTCTGGCCCAAGAGGAAACTAAAATTTGGTAGAAGCAAGTGAGCAGGAGTGCCCTTAAGGAAGAGGAAGAAGAAAGAGGTCAGGCGGGAGAGGTCACTAGAATGGAAAACTTTCCCTGAAATGTTCAGGCTGGAGAACTCCAGGATCACCCAAGGGAGTTCTTCCCAGGCTGATAATGCCCAGTAGATGGCAGAAACAAATTTGGGGCTGCAGTGGACATGATCTTCCAATAACAGAAAGTAATCAGAGAGGCTGCTGGCG